>VYZS01004406.1:3130-16778 GCA_013400695.1 Neodrepanis coruscans | reverse complement strand
TCAATGCCTTCATAGCCCTGTACAATGCTGCTTGATCCATATGCAACAAGGCAGCACTGTAAAGAAGCCGAAGACAGTAAGACACAGCAGGTGTTCCTTTCATCTTCAGACCTCAACATACCTCAGCATAATGTCAGATTAAGAGTTAAACATGACAAGTGAGCTGTGAATCTTAATCAAGTCCAATGTAAAAAAGTGAAATATCGTTTAGGTTTCCCCATGCACTGAAATAAATCCAATGCTGAGCAAAAGCAACATTAAACACTGGTTTAACAATACCAGAGGAAGAAACAGAGAAAATGGAGTTGTGTTAGTGCTTACACAAGCACTTAATTACATGAAATCCATTAGTACATTAATTACATTAATCATATCCAAGCTGTTACAAAAAACAGAATGACAATTCAACTTATTGTCAAATAACTAATGTGCAACTGTTCTTCACCAACTTGATTAGTTCTCAGTAAAAACTAAGTAGAGACACTGTTAAGGCATAAAACTGTAATTCTGCTCTACTGCAGGAAGTCAAAATAATTACATCCATTTTACCTTTATACATCAGTTCAAGCCATTAGTTTGTGTATCCTTATCAGCTATTTCTTTTGACTTGTAGTTTCACAACTTAGTTGGAATTAGACCAAAAAGGAATTGGAATAGAGCGAGTTTGGGCAGTTTACAAGTTCTGATTTGTTCTCCTCTACTCCCACCCTTAAACATAAATTGCATAATTTGTCTCAGACTATTAGTGTGTACTTATAACTTCACCCTCATTTTAACTCCTTGTTATCAAGCTTTGCCATAAAGCAAAAAACCAAAATTAACTTAAAATTAACTTTACTTTCCAAGACAGACATGAGAGAAAGCCAGAGAATGAAACTAAGGAAAAAGCTGCAATATTAAAAGGAGAAAAATATATTAGTCTGGCTCCTAAGCAAATGCAGGCAACAGAGTTGTTGGTACTTCTAAGCTGACCACACCCAGAGATTTTAAACCGAGCTCTGAATACAGTTACCCATTTTCCTCTCCAAGAAAGCTGTTACTAAATCTCAATTTATCCAAAGTTTGTTGGTAATGAATGAGGAAATCCCTGGTGCTCAGATACTCAAGTCTTCTATGCCTAAGTTCAGTATTCTTACACAGCTCCTTGGCTGTCCATGCTCACACTGAAACTGAACACACACTGGTTCTGTTCAGCAGAACTCTGAGAAACAGAAGATGGCAGGAAACCATCTCTGCATCAATCAACAAGATGAGAGGTGTCAAACAATCTGAAGTCTTAAGAGTTAGTAAAAATTAAAAACAGTGCTTTAAGTAGAAGCAAGGCTTTCTCCAGGCTTCAATCAAAGAATAATTTCAGCTTGAAGAAACTGCTGAAGGCCATCAAATCCCATGCACTGCTCAAAGCAGGTCTTTCAGCAACTTAAATGTTGCAGTTGCTCAAGTCGTATTTTGAAACTCTTCAAGGACAAAGTTCAGTTACTCCGAGTCCATGTTTCAGGACTGGATACATTCCCCAGGTGACCCTGCCAAGGCAGTGGGGTTGGACTGGATGATGTCCAGAGGTCCTTTACAACCCTCACTACTCTGTGATTAAAGTACTAGGAATTGATTCAGAGGATTTTCATTGTCTTTGGAGAAGCAGGACAAGGATATATCCCTGCCAGTGGGGTGGGTAACCAGCTGAGGAACGCTTCAAGCCAGCTTTGTTAGAGAATGAAGCCCAAAGTCTACAGATAAGTGAGAGAGCAGGGGAGCACAGGATGAGGTGATGAAGAACTTGCTAGAACAGGATGATTGTGGGCCCAACCCAAAGCTACGTATTACACGATTTTCTTAATTTTATTTGAGAATGTACTAAAAGGTTTAAAATGATGGATCATTTTAGCAGTCATTTAATCTGAAAACAAGTAACAGATTTGTAGATAATTTCCTTGCCAGAAGTTTTTACCTCATTTACTGCACACATCCGGGCAATGGAGCCAATGTTATTGGTGATGGTGACCAATATGGCTCTTGCAAGATCTTCTTTACTAACAGTCTCTCTCTTCTCTTTGTAGATCATGTTCCCAAAACTAGAACAGGAAAAATTTCTGTCAAGTACAAAGTGATCCATGGGCATTTTAAGTAATTTCAAAATTATCTTGTAACGCAACTTAAGTCTCATGTCTGTTCTTGAGGACTTTAAAAAGTCTGTATTATATACAGCAATTTGACACATGTGTATTTATTCCTTATTTATTCCCCAATGGAAATACTTGCAGTTGTGACAAAAATCCTCTGCCACTGACAATCCATTTATTCTCGTGGTACAAACTGTTTGTGTTCAGCAGCCCTGATGAGTGAGGAAAGTAGCTAAAACATTAACCAGGTGTCTGCACTGACAACTGTTTTTCCAAAAAAAGTAGGAGATACCATTGTGAGCAACACAAAAGCCATCATCCATTCACCTTCCTTCTGGACAATAGCCCTGCTAAAAGATTCTAGGAAGTCAAATGGAAATCAGCCTTTCTTTCCCTCTTCTACTGGTTTTGACTGGGATAAAGTTAATTTTCTTCCTGTAGCTGTGTTCTGGTTTTGGCTGGGATGAAGTTAATTTTTTCACTGTAGCTACTGTGGGGCTGTGTTTTGGATTTGTGCTAGAAACTGCTGATAACACAGGGGTGTTTTCATTATTGCTGAGCAGGGCTTACAGAGTCAAGGCCTCTTCTGCCCCTCACCAGGGAGCAGAATGGGGGTGCACAAGGACTTGGGAGGAGACCATCCTGTTATGTTCCGTTTCTGTCCTATTTAAGAGTCTTCATTTCAACCCACAAATTTTACTTTTTCCCCCCTCAATTCTCCCCCCCATCTCACTGGGAGAGCAAGTGATGGCTGTGTGGTTAAACCACACCACCCCTGCACTTGTTCTTGCCCTTCCTGTGACCACCTCACATTCCCTGACTCACACAGAGCTGTCTGTACATGACACACCATGTGAGGTTTCAATATCCAGCCAGCAGGCACCTGCACATGTCTTCAAGCCTTCTAGAAAGCTGAGGATATGTACCTTTAGGATATACCTTTAGGATAAAAACCTGACTTGACCACAATACAAGTTTACAAAAAAAAACATTTTCTCTGCATTAATAGTTCAAGTCTTGTTTTTTAAGGCCCCCAAATCAACAAAAGAACCAATAAAGATACTCTTGCTTACCTGGATGCTACAGCCCATCCTGGCAAACCAAATCTCTCATAGTCTCCTCCATAAATATCCCGAACCAGCTTGTCAGCATGTGTGCTGTCTCCTTTGGATGCCATTTCCAGAGCTTCTTCAAAACTTTCACAGCCCGTCAACAAACTGCACAATCCAAGAAAGGTCCCTCCACCTAGACTAAGGACAAAGACAACTAGTTGCTTTCAAATAATATTTCCTCACATGAAAGAAATCAACCCCTCCAACTCAGACACCAAGCTGTTTGCTTTCCTGCTCAAGGTTCACATCACAAGCAGCTGCCAATCAGTTTCACATTTTAAGTCACTTACAAGAAGGTAAGAGCTAAAAAACAGTTTATAAACTCTCAAAATGCAAGGTGGAAGAATTAACCAGAGACAAATTCCTTAAACACCCACAACATGCCACTGACTGATCCTTGACTGTAAAACACAACATTATTTGCTCTTATGGAGCAAGAGAAACACAGGTTCACTGCACACATTATCAAAACCTAAGACAAAAATCTATAAACCTCTCACTGTGGAGCACTTCTATTACTCCTTGACTGGTGGCTAAGAGAGGCTGAGCCTCCTCAGTAACAGAATCATGGGAATGGGCTTCAATGAATGCAACTGTAAATGAGACAAAATACTTTCCACATACTACAGAGTGAGGAAAAGGAGAGATGGTGGGAGTCAGGGAGAGGGATCACTGTGAAAACAGAAAACAACCCCAACTTAGGTTTTTAAGTTACCTTGTTCCAGTTACTCTTTTATAGTTGTCTTTGGAATGGACTGATAAAATACTGACTCCTGAGCCAATGTTAACAACCAGCAATGGGTATGGATCATCCAGGTTAAAAGGCATCTTTTGGCATCTCTCAGGGTCTGAGGCATTTTCAAAGTAATAGCACTCTGCCTGGCCATTGAAGCTGACAGAGTCTATGTACAATAAGCCTTTGACAAGGCAGTCAAGCTCATCCAGTTTGTGCAGCTGGAGGTTTCCAATCTGTGTTAAGAGAGAAGAAAGGCTGTGTCAGCATGTTCTAACATTGCTCAAACATGCTACAAATGTATGAATGTATTTGTGCTGCCCAACTTTAAGAGGCTTTTTCAGGACCTTCAATCCCACCACAAATCCAACAAAGAATTCAGAGGTAAGTTCTCAATACATCCACTAGCAAATCCATCTGACTATAAACCTAGAGCTCAGACCTGAATCAAGAACAGACAGGCAATATAAATATCTGCTTTGGTAAGCTCAAAGATAACTTTTGAGATACTCAGACATTAATCCACTGAAAAATTTGCAGCATTTTTCATCAGTTTAAATCACCAAACAGCCCAGAGGCTCCACTGAGTGTTATCTTGGTGGAACTCACACAGCTGCATGTCTTTTCAAGGTTTGTGGGTTCCCTCCCCCATCTCAGAAGTCAAACAGTAATTTCTAAGATGTCAGCAGATAAAAAGCTCAATGGCACAGCACTAACTACCCTTGCAACTTCATTAACACTCCAAGGATTATCAGAAAACCACAGGGCAGAAATTCTGCAGGGCTTTAGGCTCAGGTTTGCACACGACATTTAAGCTGCTGCTCTCTCACACGGCAGCAGAGACAATTTAACAAGTGCTGTGGGTTCCAGGAAGGCTGTAATTTCACCCCACACTTAGCACAATTCATAATTAATAACATTTGGGGTGTTGCAGAGTTTCGTGAAACGCTGCCCATCTAACCCATGCCCAGGAGTGCCTTCAGCCCCAGCTCCACCCCGAGGCAGGACCAGGACCAGGGACCTACTGTGCGAAAATCTTCCTCGAACTTGTACGCGCCACCGCCCGTGGCACAGAGCACCGTGTGGAGTGTGGAGAAGTTTTTGTTCCTTCCCATCTGGATGAAAGTGGGCAGATCATGAGTTGGGAATCGTATAAAGTGCAAGTTTCCTCTTCGAGCAAAAATGGTCAAGTCTTTGAGCTCCAGGTGCACGTCCCGGATGCCGGTGGAGCCGTAGGCCACGTTGGAGGTCAGGTACTTGCGAATGCTCTTCAAGCTTTCGACTTCCTCCTGCTCCTCCTCTGCAGTGATATCGATAGGTTCAAAATAGGCAAGTTTCACCAAAGTTCCCCCAATGTCCATGCCAAACCATGGGAAAGCTGGGAAGACACAAGAGTTACCAATTTGTTAATGAGCAGGAGCCATACATGGAACTTAAGCGTAAATCAGTGCTGTACTTTTTTTTTGTTTTTCAAACAAACGACACGGGGACAAAGAACTAGTGTTCACCTCAATGACATGACCTTAAATATCCCTCTGGCCACAGGTAAAAACAGAAAAATTAGCAACTCTACACACTGAAATGTTACATATGCTCAGAAAGCCCAAGTAACTCTACAAACCACACTGTATCTTTCAGACCAACTCATAAACAAAGTTCAACCACATTTTTTTTTAATTGAGAACAAGATAAAAATAACTTTCCCTTCTAAAATAATAGCTCTGACGCACTTCAGCACAGAGTCTGCAAGGCACACTTGAGGAAAGCAGGTTACACATCAGAGCTGACAGCAGGGCAGGACAAGCACTCCTCCCCTCACAGCTCCTCACACAGCACGTTGGTTTGAGAGAGAAGCTTTCATTTATTTGCATGCACTTCAGAAATTGGCACAGCTAAGATGCCTGATTTATATCCCTTGAAGTTAAAGGGATGACAAAATGTCCTGTTAAGAAGTGCAAGCAAATCTGAAAATTAATATTACTGAACACTGTCAGATATTAACAAAATAGATTTAGTTGGTAATCTTACTCATGTTGAAAAAAACTAAATAGAAGGATAAATTCTGTGGCCAAAATCTGGCTCCAAGCAGAATAAAGAAGTTCTACAAAAGTGTTATCTGTTCCAGAAAGCTGAAGTCTAAGCCACTCAAGAACTGACTTTACAACTGCATGCCTGACTTCTTTACCCTGTGACTCTGGACATAAAAAAAAAACTGTCATTTTATTGTTTGACCACAATTAGGGGATGATTTATTAAGTGACCTCCCCAAGTCTCAGCCTCTTGCCACAAACGATGTCACAAGACCAAAACTGAGGAAGGGAAGTTGATTCAGCAGCAAACCTGAATGTGTCTGTAGGAGTCAATTCAACCCATTCAGAATTTAACCAGGACACAGCAAACCAAGTGCTACCTAAAATACTTGAGATTTTTCCTGCTCAGAGGTCTGGTGAATAACCAGGATCTAGTCCTCCACAAGAGAAAAGTGAGGGAACAGCTGAAAGTTCAGGCAATGAGCTTAAGGAGGATTTGGTGCAAGTCATGCCTGTTTGTCGGGAGATTCACTGCATCTCATGTTAAATGATCCAAAAGGCTTTTGCAAATACAGCATTACTCACACCTCTATAAATCTTGTTTATGAATCTTCTATACCAAGTAAAAAGCATGAACAGTTGAACTGTAAGTTTATTCCATAATTTTAACAACATATTTTATCCTGAAAAACAGGATCCTGCTGTACATCAGCTTTCTGTTTTAACTGAGTCATCTGAACAGCCATTTAATGATTTTGAAAGTGAAGAAATGGTTGAGCCTTCACCTCTGCAACAAACCCCAACAAGTGTCACCTTTCTCTGTGTAAAATTTCTCAAGATCTGGCTGGCAAGTACATTGCTCAAGTTTCACATGGAGGAGTTGTGACAAGCAACTGGGCCCACGTGCTGTTAACCTCCTCCTTACACCAGGAGCCCAGGAAAGGTGTTACACAAGGATCCTTGTGCTTGGGAGCCATTCTTGACTGATTTATATTGATTGCAGGTGCAGCCAGGACAATTATAGTCACTTTGTTCTCCAAACACAGGAGGAGACACACAGGTTCATACAAGGCAAGGGCATCATCCCCCGGGACTGCAAGGAGACAAGATTTATCCATTCTTGAGCTGTCTTTAAGTAACAGAAATACACTGAGTCTAATGAATTAGGATGTAATTATACATGGACATAACAAGGAAACCTTATGAACTTTCCTTCTACTGCTGCAGCCTTGAAATCAGTTTGCTTTGGGTGGACCTTGGCTCAGAGTCCACCTTATCTGGATTCAGAGATTGGAGAAAATGGGAACCCACGTGAAAACAACAGTTCCTCTTCCAGCAAATTCAGGTGTTTTCATTTGCAGGGTTACAGCAAGGCCACATTCAGGATGGAGGAACAGTCAGACTACTATGGACGCCACACTGGTGTTTCCTCCAGGCCAATCCTGGCACATGCACCTGAAATCACTCCTGACAAACCAGGACCCTGTGCCTCTCTCTGCCTCAGCTGGTGTTGCTGCTCTTTGAGGTACATTTGGCACAAGAGTTTTCACCCTCACACATCAGTAACTGGAATGGTCTCACAAATCCATGACAAGTTTCTCAGAAGTCTTGTGTTTGAAAGCTGGCTTGGAACACGACAGAAACAGCACAGGGTGTACCTTGGGCTGTGAACACAGAAATGACTCTACAAAAAGTATTTTTACACTTGTATCTGTGGGTCATGCTGCTTGAAGTGAGAGACTCAGGAGCAGAATGCCAGCAGCAGAACCTTTTGGAAGAACTATCCCCAGACAGCAGTGTGATCCTTGCAGCAGCCACAGCTGAAGGAACATGCCTGGATGACACTAATTCCCATTAAACAACCTCTGCAGGTACCAGGTCTGAGGACTTGCACAACTGTAACCACCATCCCACAGCTTCAATTCATAAGGGGAGTTAATTCCTCTGCATTAAAACTGGACCTGTCCCACAGCTCTAGGGGGATTAGGTTATTAAAAAACTTTTCTCAGCTCTTCCTCTGTGTTCTTATTCCTAGGTAGATTCCACAGGAAGTGATGCACAGCTCAGAATTCCTTGCTGGGAATTTAACTCCTATTCACAGAACAAATCCAGGGCCCATCTTTTCAAAGGTCACCTCCTCTCTGCAGAGGGCAGCAATCATATGTAAAAAAAAAAAAAAAGTAAGAAACAAGTTTTTTATTCAACAAGCCCAACTGCCTTGCATAGACTACATAAAACTCCTGCAAAAACACATTTTGCTTTCAGGAAGTCAAGCCAGGCTCTATTTCAGAACACACTAAATACAGATTTTTACTATCTGAGCAGAGACGGAGACAAGAAGGAGAACAGGAACTGGGAAGTCAGAACCCATATGGTGTTTAACTTCACAGTATGGTGATACTTCACACCAAATTTAACTGCCTCCAGGACACCAAGAGGAGTATGATAATCCACAATTTCCTTAATTCCAAATCCAGATTTCCTTTCACTCCCCCAGCTCTGCCAGGAGCCACCACAGTCCCAACCCAGACACAGCCACCAGGAACCTTTGCTGTAAAAGCACAGGTTGTTCTGTACCTGCTGGGAGTGAAGCTTTGAGGGGCAACCCCTCCAAAAATCGAGATGTTCAAGAGGATTCCCCAGAACTGCTTCCTGCAATGCAGAAAAGCACCTCCTGCAAGGCAAGAGTGCTGTGGTCAAGTAATGATGCAGCAGCTCTTGCTGAGTAAGAAAACCCACACTGGTGGCTGTTGGTTGTTTTTTAAACCACAACAATCTTTAGAGATAGACAGGGAGGCCTCATTTTCTTGTGTCTGCACTTCTCAAGTTCTTGGTATACACAGTTCCTGGCAGAAATCTTAAGGTTACTTATATCTTATCACACAAAGCCTTCATATACCAAAGGAAATAATGACAGTAGAAGGTCTCTCATGCCAATACAAGCACAAAGGTCAAAGTGTTTCTCTTTCTATGGGTTCTGTTCCAGCAGAGCAGAGGGACCTTCAAAGCTCTCCATGCAGATAACACACTAATATTCTGATTTTTAACACCCATTTAGATCCAAAGCTGCAGGAAGGACACACTCAAAGACATAACTTAGTCAAGTGTAAGATTCTTCAGTTTAATGCTCTATTTGTATTTAGCTTTTAAAAACTGAGAAACAGATTCCTGACATCCCCTTTCCTATGAATGTAATGACATATTTGAAACACAAACACCTTTGAAATAGTTCCTTCCCACTGTAAGATAAAGTAACACTGGGTCAACCCTGCATTAAATTAACAAGAACCAACCTTCAAAGAGCAGCTGACTCCCAGTTCAAGCTGGGAGCTTTGCACCACGGGAAAAACCCAAATTCACAGCTCTCAGTGATGGCAGAGAACTGCCTACAACACTTTGTGAGAAAGCTTATGCATTATTGAGATGTAGGACTGCTGCACTTCAGGTACAAATGTGGCCTGAGGAACAACTGCCAAGCCCACGATTCCACACTGCCTTAGAGCAGGGAAAGGAGAAGGACCATGAAACCCATGAAAACACAAGTTACCTCTGCCAGCCCTGGAACAGCTCTTCCTGTAATTCTGCAGTACTGTCAGTTCTGATGCCCCAAACTACCCAATTCAGGTCAGTGTGTAGCCTTTGACAACAAAGCCTTGATCCCATTCTTACCCAAATATTGACAAGGCAAACAACTATTTAGCAGTTACACTGAACTACTCCACACCAAGTGTTTATACACAGACTAAACGTGTCCTGCAGTTTCCCTCTGTGTCCTTGCATCAATTCTGACACACTATTTCCCTGAAGCTGCATTCAGCACAATAAAACTTAATGGCAAACTAACAGCTGAATCAGCTGCCAGGGCAATGCTGCTGATGTGGGCAATGGGTCAAGCTCAGAGCAAACACACCAAAGGCTGCTGAACTGCTAAACTAAGTGGGATTAACCTGATGGGAAGGCCCTAAAGTGCCTTTGCTGTGCCCATGCCCAGGGACGTACATGGCCCACAACTGCACCTCACACGTCCTCAGCTCTGGAGACACCACAGACTTTCCCTCCCTAACAAGTTTTGTAACAGGTTTTTGGTTCAAATAACCCAAGTCCAGCCTGAATGTATTTTAAGAGAATTAACACATAAATTAAAAGGATCTGACATGCCCTGGCACATCCATTTCCCTGGTGGGAAAACCTCTCCATCACACTGCACAAATCCCCTGCACTCTCCCACTCAGATCCTGCCACAGAGCAGCCACATCCACCAGTGGGAGCACAGGTGGGAATCAGCAATTCCTGCAACTGCTCCTCACCAGGTTTATCCCATCCACAAGTGGATGCCTTGTAAAGCCCACACAAACCATTGCTGCTTTCATCTCCTCCCTCCTCACTCCTCTTTAATTCTGTTGACATTGCAGCAGCAATCTCTTTGGGGATGGGTGATGTTAGAGTGAGGTACAACATGCAGAGCATAATTTAACACTCACAGGTGCGCAGTGTAACAGTATAAACTGTGCCTGGTAATATTCATCCATTATTAGAAATGCATTTTCAACTGCAGACAAATGAGGGCTTGTTAGATCTGTATGGGCTAGTAATCAGCTTTCAAGGACTAATGAGAAAATGCTGGATACCCAAGACTGTGCAGCAAGTCCTGCAAACAACAACAACAAAAAATCAATTTAAAAGAGATTCTCCACCAATCTAAATTGATTTTTCATCAATTTTACCACACTAATCCTACACTGGATCACTGTGCCCACAATAATTACACGTGTCCACAGAATCACATAAAGGAAAACAAACATCAGATTTTCATTATTTCTTTATAATGATGCAGCATTTAGCAAATCTCTGCTGTGTATGTTCATACATTGCCGTGTCTCCATTTGCCCCAAGGCAAACACAGGTCATCTGTTTGCAAATTATTTTCGATGACCAATCAGAAGGAACAAATTAAAAACAGAGTGTAGTAAATGTTGGAAATCTTTGCCTTTCCTTCAGCAGTGCTTTACACCCCAGGGCCAGGAGGAAGGGCTCCAGCCCTGTCTCCTGCCCCCACCAACACAGAGCTCCCCCCTGTAGGCAGATGCCACACAGCAGCTCTGCTCTGCCATTTATCATCTCAACCCACAAATAACCTTTGGAAGTTTCCTTGAAAACTGCCAGCCATTCTTCCCCAGAGGCCTTTCCTCAGAGGAGTTATCAGGCAACTGCTGCCTGGAAGGTTCCTCTGGAGGTTGTTTGGTCTGACCCCTGCCACAGCAGCAGCAAAACTGCCAACACCAAACCAGCTCAGCCACGGCTTCGCCCAGCCAGGACTCTGAGACCCATGAAGTTTTTCAAGAATCCACCAAGAACTGAGATTCCACCACCTCTCCACTGCCACACTACCTTCATCAGATCAGATTTCTGATGTGAATTTGTCACCCTCCTTTCAAATGCCTGACACCTCCCATTGCCAGGGATTTCCATGGACCTTCACGAGGCTCCTCCAAGACAGCCTCCAGAAGTTGTGCTCCACAAATTCAGCTGCACTTCCCGCAGTTTTTACTCCCTCAGATTAGTGACAGCACTGTCCAGGTGAAGACCTGGAAAGGAGCACCAAACAACAATGTCTAAGCAGTGCTCCCACATCAGAAGCCCTGAACTGGCTGGGTGTCTCCATTTTACCTTCTCTTACAACTGACAGGACAGTCAGGGCAGTCTTGCTTTCTTTCCTGATGCTAAACATCACAGCTAAAAGCACAGGTAGGCTGAGGAACCTTCTCAATCCCAGTCTGCAGATTTTTAAGTTAAATGACAATTAACCATTTTTCCAGCCAGCTCCAGCACAGGTGATTACACTTGGTCTAAGGAACATACAGCCACTGAGCAGCTGTGTTGCAAATTATCCACAGCTGCCTTGGCCAAACTTATAAACAGACTGAAGGGGGATGGTGAGCCCACCCCAGCTCGTGTCACTGTGGGCAGCTCAGCCAAACTGGGAGCAGTGTTTGGGCATGAGGGACTCTGCACATCAATGGACTCATCTCCTCCTCCTGAAACACTCAGCTGCTCTCCCACTCCAGTCAATGTGACCAACAGGATCAGAGATCAGCAAAACCAGCCCAAAGTTCATTGCCTAAGAAACTAAGTGCTGTTATCTTCAAAAAAGCCACCAGCTTCAAAATGTGTTCAAGAGTCAAGAAGAAATAAACAGTGTAGTTTGACTCTGCATTTTCCTTATGCAGTTCCAACTATTTCTAACTCCCATCATGAAATCAACACCAAAGTTCAGGTTCAAGAACTGGGGGAGTGCAACTACAACTGGAGCATATTTGAGCAGCTAAAACTTGTCGGTAACATTTGCACTGTTATTTAACGAGAGGTTTAAACCACCACTAGAGAAAACAAGTCTTTGAGGTCCAGCAGACACACTCCTGAAATGAGGAGGTTTCTGCAGTAGGAACATCCATACTCTCACCATTTCAATTACCAAACCACTGTAACATTTTACAGCCAATTACTGCTTCAGAGTCTTCATAACATTACTTAATATTATACCGGGGGGAAAAAAAATGCTGTCTAAACTGTACCCTCCATAAACATCATCACAGGAAATTCAGGAATTTCCACACAGTCACAGGAGGTGATGACTAACTGTGTGCTACAGGATGCGTATTTAGGGTTTCCATAACAGACCACAAGAAAAAAAAAGTACTTTCACAGCCTTTACAGCTATTTCTAGAGCTTGGCTAATACTTCCTGTGTTAAACACTTCTTTGGTGATCTTCTTGTTGGGCTGCTCCAACAATATACCTGAAACATCCCCCTTCCACACCCTCACTTAGGTGTATGCTGCTCATCAGCCAGGAGTTCCATACAACCAACAGCAGGCCCAGAAAATTGAGATTAACCATCTTTTTCTATACAGGAACTCACCCTGACAGCAAATCTTTGAGTATGATGACAAAGGTGCTGCATCCTGCATCCCTTCCAGCCAAGGCACACCTGGCTCAGCTGGACCTGACTTGCACAGCTGTACATCTGTCACACCGTGTGTGTGTCATTAACCTCACCCGATCCATCTCTCTCTTCCCATGAAAAAGTACCTGTAATCCTGAAACGTTCCGTTTGCTCTCACCTGAGTCTGAACCACCAGTCTGTGCCCTCCAAAACAAACATGGTGCTCCGAGATAACAAATAGTAGGAAATACTACTGCAGTTGTGCTTATTGAAGGAGAGCATCCTGCGTATTTTAATGAAAGACCTGCACCCAAATATCAGTATACTCTAAAAAGAATCATTAAGCTGATTAGCCTTAGAAAGCAAACCTATGACAAGAGCATCCACCTGCGCGGGTGCTCAGCTCAGCGATTAAGCGCCATCTCCGCCACACACAGCGCCCAGCCCCGAGAAGCCCTTGCAGAGGATCGATCACCTGAGCCCCGACACCTCCCCGCCGGCACACGGCAGCGAGCGGCGTCTCCGCGGGCACCTCCCGAGGCCATGGATGGGCAGCGCCCGCCCCGCGCCCCCTCCCCCGGCCCGGCCTTACACGGCTTCTTGGCATCCTTGATCTTCATGGCGCTGCGGCGGCGGCCCGGCTCGCTGCCGGCCGGGGCGGGTCTGCCGTCCCTCGCCTGATGGGGCGGGCAGCGGCGGCGGCGGCTCCGC
>VYZS01004402.1:29356-41647 GCA_013400695.1 Neodrepanis coruscans | reverse complement strand
CTCACAGCCAAGAATTTCTTTGTAATATCTAACCTAAATATGCCCTCTTTTAGTTAAAAACCCTTCTCCTTACCCCCCTTACCACTGTCTGCCTCTGTAAAACGTGTGTACAAGTGATCACTTGCACAGAAACAGCCCAAAATTTACCCCAAGGTGTTTGATTTTAGATGCAAGTCTCAAATATCTCAAACCATGGAGAATCCACAAACACTCTGGACAACCTGGTCCAGAGTTCAGTTGTCCCTACAGCACAGAAATTTTACAGTAAGAGAGTCTCTCCACTGCTGGTGATCAGATGGGATGAGCCAAGGTGATAGTTGATGTAAAGATCTCATCAAGATAACCCAGACCAGTTGACCAGATGTAAACGCATTGGTAAGCTCCAAAATGAGACAGCATTAACTGAAATACCAACTGAAACCAAACACAGCTACAGCTGGGGAATTATAAATGTTACAACTACGTATTCCACGTAAGTTTATAGTTGTTAAACTGCTCCAGTGTTTTCCAACATGAGAAGATTTGCAAACACCAAGAGCAGCGAGGGAGATGGCCCAGCCACACGGAGTGCACAGACCTTTGAAAGACAGGAGAAATAAGTGCCTTTTCTTTGGGTGTTTACTTTTATTCCACACAGTTAACATGACGAAACACCTTTTAGCACCTAGTGCAGATGCAGTTTAGCACCTCCAAGGTGGTTTTAGCAGGTCACAGCACACCCCAGGAGGGAGGAGTGTGTGTGGGCATCAGGCTTCTGCACGTGAGCCCCTCTGCAGAGAAAGTGCTGTGGGAGGGCTCAGGCAGCAGCAGAAATCTCCATTTAAGAGGAAATTAATGGCATTTATTTCGCACCGTCTTAATCCTTTTGTTTCCATGCCATCCTGAGGACTGATGTTGCTACACCAGCATCCCCTGGTTGTCACCGTGTGCTGCACACTGGGTCACGCCACAGTGCACATGAGCCAAACCCCTATAAATCAAAAACCCAACCAGAAGATGGGAACACACCGAACAGACTCCAACCCACAGCAGGAACTGCTCACCCTTCTCTCAGGGTTGCTAAATTGTATTTAAAGGGAAATTCCTGCAAAATACACAGCGGCATATAGGCAGGGATTGGGGGAGAAAAGAAACAGCCGGGGTCTGCAGCTCTTCTCCTGCTCCACTGCCCCTTGCCAAGGGCCACGTCTGCCCTGTGATGGTGCATCTGTGTGTGCATCTGTCACACCAGCCCTGTCCCTCCTCGCCATGTGGTCCCAGACGTGCGTCTCACACACCACGCTGCCCCTGACTGGAGGAGTCAGCTCTGACAGCCTTTGAAGTTCGATGCCACACAGCATTTATCACCATTAGGGACCCTCTGCGGTGAAAGAAATCAGGGTTAGGGCCATGTTTGCACCATGAGGGACTGAGTGTGGTGTTGTCGGCCCTCCTGCCTCATAAATCTCCTCGGAGGGGGTGTTGCTGGTTTTCCTGTTTGAGGGCAGATGCTCGGTGGGATCTGTGCTGTGTGGAGGCACAGGAGCATGGCCACGCTGCTGAGCAGTAAGTCAGACTGAAAATCCTGGCTCCCCTGTTACATCTCAGCTGGCACATAAAATGAGCCATAGTCACTTCTGCTGTCACTTAATGACATGGCATAACTTGGTTTTATGCTTATGTATTCCTCTGCTACCAAACCAGGGGGATTACCCCTTGCTGAGGGTGGTTCTTGGTAGATGTCAACCCTTGGAGCAGGTCTGGGCTTAACCTTGAGACACACTGAATTGACTCAAGCTGAAACCACATTGGCAAACGTGTTATTAATTAAACAGAGTGGTCACTCAAGAGCCAGAGATGGTGTTTAGCATCCTACTATAGACATAACCTGCTGCCTGCAGCAGCACAGAGCATCCCAGAGACAGACACAGAGGAGACACGGCAGCCAGAGGCAGTGCCAAGAAACATACTCCAGACTTCCAGCTCTCCAGCATGGCCAACAGCCCAGAAGATACTGCAGCCCCTCTCTGGAAGCTGGCTGAGGAGTCAGTAAAGCACAGATAAAACTTTGACAGTCTGCCACCTCCCTTCATTATGCACAAAACGCTCCTGCGGGCTGTTGACAGGTCTGGTGATCCACAGTGTGAACTCCGTGTCGAGCGAGAGCAGCTCAGCCCCTGGGTCAGCAACCTGGCTGGGATGCTCAGGAGACTCCTCTGTAGCTACAGAGGGGACCCATGGGGAAAACTCTGCTGGATCTGGGACAAGAGATGATGGCAGACTGCACCAAGGGACTGCTGTGTGCAACAATCTGTGGATAAATGTATGTGCACGCTGGTAACCTGGTTGTGGAATCACAGAATCGAAGAATAGTTTGGGTTGGAAAGGATCTTGGAAGGTCATATAGTCCAACCCCTCTGCAATGAGCAGGGTCAAAGCCTGCTACTGACAATGTCAATGAACTCAGGGCTGTTCATCAGATCTGTCATAATTATCGTGCTTTAAGGGCATTACACTCCCCTTAGGAGTTTCAAGAAGAGGCTGGGCCACATCATGCTGGGGGTGTTCCCAACACCAAACCAGAAGACAGAATCACTCTCCAAGAGCACCCAGTTCAACCCAGTTTCCCTGGCAAGCAGTGCACTGCTACCCACTCCTGAATCACTCAGGAACAAGGTAAAACTCAATAAATTATTGGGGTTTTTTTTATTTCCTTGAACCATTTGAGGAGAAACCTTCTCTCACCATCCTTCACAACTGACAGAGCCATGAAACAGCCAAGGTTTTGGCATGGATTCACATCCCAGAGGAGCAGAGGTGGTCCCATGACATTGTTCACCTCTTCTGTCAGGAGAGAACCCTCCAGGTGACTTGTGAGCCACCCCCAGCATCCATCACACCGTGTCTGTCCCCAGCAGCAATCCCCGCTCAGTGACTTTGCTGTTTGAGTGCATTCAGCACAGTTTTGGTTTCCACATGTCAGGCCACTGCTTAAAACGTCTGCAAGCATTTAAGAGAGCAGTGCACAACGCTTGGCTCTCAGATCTGAAAGTGGCACTGAGCATAAACGTGGGGCTGTCAATGTGATGTGGGCAACATCTGTTAATCCAGCCCTTCACCCAGCCACTCTCCACAGCCTTCTTCCAACTGCATAATAAAGTGTGTTGAAGGACAAACAGGATTTTTTTACATTTTTAGCCTGTTTGAATGTACCAGTGCTTTGATCTCAGCTGCTGGGTCAAATTTAAAGCAAGTCAGAAAGCAGCCGACATAGGGGTCAGGCTTTACCTCTAACTACTCACAGAACACACAGACATATGGTAAAGAAACAGAAAACATGTATATGCTGGAGTTTTGGGCTTGCATTCTTGCATAATTTTAGTAATATTAAGGGCATTACGTGTGGTTTGTTGCTGTTATGTCCTGCAGCCATAGAATGGTGTTGGTTGGGGCTTTTTTAGTTTCCTCACAGGCCTTTGCAACAAGTTCTGAGAACCAACTGTTGCTGAGCGAACTTTTGAACCTCTGCAAAAGCACAATGTGTTAAATTGCTAGAAAAGGGGGAAACAAATGTATGATGTTCTGTGACATCCACAATCTGCAAAGCTTCACTCCTTTGGACTTCACAAGGAAAAGAAAGGGATAACTGAGACATTTTCTGTTTTAAACCACAGCAAGTAATAGATGGAGGCTTTAGGGCAAACTGAAAGCCTTCAATAACCAGTTGTTTAATAAAACAGAGTCAGTTGAATGTGACCAACTAAAGAAATGATGATAAGGAAATGATGCATAGAAAGGGACTGGTAGAGAAAAAAACCTAGAAATGTCCCCAAGCCCCCCAGCCCATTGGGTAGGGTATAGTCCCACTAAGTGAAGCAGCCTGGAGGAGCTTTTGTGCTCTGCTTTCAATAGACTTGAATAACTCCATCGTTTCCCTATTTCACGGGGCAGAGTTAAAAAAAACCCCAACCTCTTAAGCTAAAAAGAAAAGCAACATCATCCTTCTGCTGGGAGAGGGGAGAGCCTGGCTGCTTCCCCACGTGGTCCCTGCAGCCTCTCTCACCCTCACGTCCCACTTTGCAAACAAACCCCAACTCTCTGACTTCCCAACAGCTGCTCCCAGTCTGCCCAGCTCCCACATGGCACCAGCCTTCTGTGCAGCCCCCGGCATCCTGCCAGCTCCCAGCAGTGTCGGCATGCCCACTGCTCCAGCCTCTTGTGCCACTGCTGGGGGCTCAATAGGATGAGGAGGACGGGGGGGGATACCCCAGCATTTGACTGCTCATGGATTTGTTCCCTCCAAGACAAAGTTTGGAAGAAAAAAAGGTTTTCTCCCTGCTCCCCCTGGACCCTTCAAAGCATCCGTTTGCCTCCTGTTCGGATCGTAAATACACACATCTGATCCCACAAGGTGCTGCTTGCTTTCATCTCCCACTGAATTCAAGGCAGGTTTCCCAGCTCAAGAGAAGAGGGGTCCCGGATGGAAAAAGAATTTGACAGATGCTTGCAAAGGATTAAGAGTTTCCAGTCATTCAGGAGTTTCCAGTCTCTCAGGGTGGTGCCTGCCAGAGACATGATCAGAGGGAGAAACTGTATTCAAACTGCAGTGGAAAACTACCTCCAGTAAGTGGATTATAGGAGTGTTATCATCCAACACGAGCCTCCCTCTGCTGTCTCTCCTGGCAGGGATGGTGGCAATATTAGAATAATCTGTGCACCTGGTGCAGCAGCAGCTCTGCAATGAGATTAATGAACCTGCTGAGTGGCGAGGAAAACTTTGGGGAACAATTTGTCCTGCTGCTTCTTTCAACTCCCCCTGCTGTGGCAGAAGGGGGAAGAATAGGTCTTAGTTCAAGAGGAATTTGAGGCCGTGCATTGGCATTTCCCATGCAAAGCAGGAGAGGCTGGAAAGGATGGGAATCTGCTCAGGAGCACTTCCCCCCAGTATTTAACCTCCTTTCCCTGATGGAGTGTGGAGAGGAGTGTCTGTGCAACCCTATGGAGGTGGATTCCATGGTCATTCCCAGGCTCAAACGTTCTGGTTGCAAGCCAAAGAAAATGTCTCTTGTTGCTGTTAATTTTGGTCAGGGTTAATCCATACCACTTGTTTCCTGCACTTTCTTACTTAAATGAAACATTTGTGAAGGGATATGGGTCAGGTAAAACAAAACAACTTGCCTGACCTGAAATAAAATGTGTTTTTCCCCTCCTTAATATTGGTCTTTTATTATTACCATCAAAAACAATGTCACTACCATGCTGATATCAATCAATAATATTACAGTTGGCTGTTTTACTTCAGTGAATTTTGAAGATAAGCTTGGCTTCAAGAGGAATAATTCACAAGTTCCATTTCAAAACCCTAAAAGCAAAACATTTTCCAAATTCCTATCCAAGTCTTGCTTACTGATTGCTCTCATTGAAAAAAAAAATTAAAAATTGCCCTGAATTCGAAACAAGTTTTTTCAGTTAGCATCACCCTCCACTTTTTGGTGATTAAACTAACAAGGGAAAAGAGCTTGCAGGCACTTCCACACTCCATGAAATGAAGTGGGATCTCCCAACCTACTCTGTGGAGGTTGTGCAGAACTCAACCCTTCCTGGACACTTTGGATTTACAGCTGATCCCACACGTGGCTGGGAGGTACCCAGGGTTTCTGGGTGGATGGCAGCCAGACCAAACAGGCTTTGCAGTGGTTCTGCTCATTCCCAAAGGAGACAAACCCACTGCAGGATTTATATGGAGCCAAAAAAAAAAAAAAAAAAAAAAAAAAAGAAAACAAAACAAGNAAAAAAAAAAAAAAGAGGAAACCACATGCGAAAACCGCAGACCTCAAATACCACCTGGACAGTGATTCTAGGTAGGAAAATGAATATATATATGCCCAGAAATGCAGATGCATTAGGGCCCTAACCTGAAGGCAGCTCTCCTAACTCATGACAGCAATTCCTGTGTGCAGCAGCTGTGACAGCTCGTGCTGTTACCCACTGGAGGACACACGGGGAGATGAGAGCTGGCATTTCGGAAGGTGGTACAGTTTTCCCCAAGCCATCACCATCTGGGCTGTTGGACACACTTTTTTTTTGGATCTGTGGTGCTTATCCCTGTAGTATCTAAGCCCTGAGCAGGTAAATCAATCAAGGACTGACGTCTCTAGTTGATGTGTTCCCTCCTGAGTTTGGTTTTGAGCATCACTGGCTGGGGTGGGATGAGCTGTGAAGGGCAAATCGTTCCTAGTTTGGAGAATGAATGACACCAGGACACTGCTGTGTAATTAGAAGTGTCTCAAGCAGATGCAAGTGAAGCTAATCAAACACTGCTCTGCAAGTGTGATCATCAGCCTAGTAATTATTATTACTCAGTTCCCAGGAGGCAAAGACAACGGGGCTTCTCCTTCACATGAGGTGTCGTGCAAAGGCAAAGGCTACAAAATCACAGTCCCTGCTCAAAATTGCGATTTTGAACTGTCACACAGTGTCACAACCACGTCCCACACACCACCCCAGGCGTGGCCATGTCACCATCCCAAACCAGCTCCTCCTCCCTGTCTGGAATACACGAGCTGGAAAACACCTGGGAATCCTTTCAAATAGCAGGAGGACATCAAGGCAAGGTGTTAATCGAGTGCCAGTGGCTCCTTGGCCCACGTGGTGTTGTGGTGAAGGTGGTTGTGATGTCAGAAGCAGATGGTTGTGTCGTCAGGGGGGAGCTGGGCTGCACACCAGATGGGCACTTCAGATACAAAGATCCCTTTCATGCAAATTGCCCCCTATGATAATTTAAAAAAGTAAAAAAAAAAAAATTTACAGAAAGAGAGAGAGAGAACTGCAGAAAACATCTGATGTGTGAGCAGCATAGTCTCTAAATAGAATATATTCACATTTTCCCATGAAGCATCAGGAGGTTCTTAAGCTCCAAAGTATTCATTTAACTCCTCGAGGCTCTAGTCTCACATTTCCTCTGCTCCACGCTGCCCTCATGTACAACACACTGAAAATTGCTGTCTCTCTGAGTTTATTTCCAGGAAGCCAAATATTTTGCACCTGTTTACACACATAACTTAATATGGCACAGATTATTTTTTAAAGGAACTTCCATTTTAAGTGCCTGCAGTGGATTTACAGCCAACATACAAACAATGCTAGAACTCAACCAGTACGTAGCAGGTTTATTTTTCAGATGGGTACACTGAAATTTTAAACAGCATAATCAGACTTGAGCTTCAAAATCATCTCATTCCACCCCCCTGCCATGGGCAGGGACAACTTCCACTATCCCAGGTGGCTCCAAGCACCATCCAACCTGGCCTTGAACACTTCAAGGGATGGGGCAGCCACAGCTTCTCTGTGCCAGTGTCTCACCACCCTCATGGGGAAGACTTTCTTCCCAATATCTAATCTAAATCTGTCCTCCTTTAGTTTAAAACAGTTCCCCCTTGTCCTGTCAGTATCTGCACATTTAAAAGTTCAGTCAATACAGGGATGACTCTCCTTGCATACCAAGTTCATGCTCAATTCACAGCAGTGCTAAGTGAGGGAAGAACCAAGCCCAAATCTGAGAATATCAAGATTTCCATAAATTAGAAAGTACAGAAAATCACTTAATCCACTGAAGAAACGCAGCTAATTCCAGGGTGAGACATGACAGCAATTGAAAGTTTATTCAGCACCTGAAATTCTCCCAGATGTTCCCAGAGTGCCTAAATGAACACGGGGAATGTGAGTATGCAAACAAAACTACAGGTTTAAACTGAGCCTCCTGCAACCACACCATCAAAGACACAGAATCATGGAATCATTAAAGGTGGAAAGGACCACAGATCCTTGAGTCCAATCATCATCCTGACACTGCCATTTTCATCACTAAACCATGTCCCTAAGAACCACATCTCCATGGTTTTTGAACATTTCCAAGGGCAATAATTCCACCACTTCCCTGGGCAGCCTGTTCCAATGTTCGACAACCCTTTCTATGGAGAATTTTTTCCTATTATCCAATATAATCTTTCCCTGGCACAACTTGAGGTCATTTCCTTGTCCTATTAATTGTTACCTGGGAGAAAAGACTGATCCCCACCTGTCTATGACCTCCTGTCAGGGAGTTACAGAGATCAAAATCCCCAGGTCAAGAAGAATAGGTGTATTTAAATATTCACCAAGCAAATAATATGTGACAAACACCCTCCTCCTACATGTCCTAAATAATGAATGTGAGATCCATTTCTCCAGAACTAGAGTAGATCCCAAGTGCATGGCCCATCTCCAGTCAGGATGCAAAGAGGCAGAGCTCAGGAGTAGGAATTTTTAGGGATATCAAAGGAATGCACACACAGCTGATGAAAGCAGGGAACTGCTGTTCAATAAGCACTGGAGCGTGGTCTCCCTCCAGGGCTCGGACAGCCCTTGCTCTCCAGAGGTGCTGGTAATTGAAAAGTAGGGATGGGACAGCCTCCCACTCTCAAAGAGCCCATCTGGACAACAAATCACCCCAACAATGATAAATGCAGGCATTGACTTTAGGCAAGGAACTCCAACCCTCAATGGTATATTTGCTGTGAAAACTGGAGCAATTTGCTTTCCCAGCCCTACTGATGTTGATGTTTTCAGCTCCTTCATCCCTGAGCATGCTTGGCTCCCATCCCTTGGCTTTCCCTCTCTTCCACGTGTGATTTGCAGTCAGGGATGCTGCCATCCACCTCCTGCCCAGGGCATCTTGTCATCTGCTCTGCTGAACTGGCTTCCCCTGGGAACCTGGGAACTACCATCTGAATGGGGTCTGGAGATAATGAACCCTCAGCAATGAGTAAATAAATACCATCCTGCCCATATGCCCAGCTGCACCCAGGACCCTGGTGACAGCTCATTGACAAGGGCAACAATGTTTTTTGATCCTTTGCCTGCAAGGTATGGTACCATCCAGCTCAAAACAGTGGGGAGTCAAGGCTACAAGCACCAGGGAGCGTCTTGTATTCAGAGATCCCTGTAATTCCCCTGGACATGAAATTGCTGCCCACGTGGCAGCCTGCACACCCACCCTGCCAGCACCAAGCAAGATGAAAGGGCAGGAGACTGGGAACATGTAGGAAGTGGGATGGATAAACCATCAGGTGATGCTTTGCTGGCTGAGAGCTGCTGAATGCAGAGGTAAGATCAGCCCTGGGTAAATCCCTGCTGGCAAAGAGCCTGGATGATACCAAATGTTCCTGGCCTGAATCACCACTCATTTCTATCCCTGCTGGTTCTTTCCTTGCCAAGTCTCTGCCAGTGCAGCCAAATCCATGCCACAGGATTATGGCCAGCATAGTGCAGGTGCCTTCTTCCCACATGGTCACTGGTCAAGGGGTTAATGTAAGCTCAGTCAAGCTTGTTGCCCCAGATGAATGAAAACATGGGCATATAAACACACACAGAGCCCTGCCAATTGATTTAGGACATCACAGCAATCCCCTCCCAATCCTTGCTGAGCTCTGGTGTCTGCCACCACCAGTGGCAGGGACAGCCATGGGATAAAAACAAAACCACCACCCACCACTCTGTGGCTTCCAGTTTGTAGCAGGTTGATGTCCAGTTGGTTTGGAACATGAATACTTTTCACAACAACAATCGCACCTTCAACTGTGCCTTTGCCTGGGCTGGCTACTCAAAAACCAAAAATAAAAAAAAAAATAAGGATTAGCTCTTAGAAGTTCAAATCACAGATTGGCGGCAGTTTGGATGGTGGATTTTGGTGCAAGACATAATCTCTGCAACTTCTCAACAAATCTAGTCTAATTTGTGGTTGAAAGCTGCCCAAAACTGAAGGATTGGAGATTTTGGGGCTCTGGTTTGAATTCATCATAGGTAATATCAAGCCCAACAGAGATAATTGGTTCAAACACAAGCTGGTTGTAGTAAGAGGCCAGAAAGATGTATAAATTATTAATTTTTACTTTTCTACACTTTTTAAGGCTCCACTTCTTTCTCTTTCTGAGATCTGACCACTCCTGGAACAAGAAATGTTCCTAACGTAGAAAAAATGAAGTCAAAACCAGAGTGACTACTGGTTTGCTTTCACCCCCCCCACTGGAGCTTTAGTCACTCACTACAACGTTGAGTTGAGAATTAAGTCATCTCAGACTTCCCATCTAGTCAACAGAAAAAAAGACAGGCAACTTTCCAGAGCAATTCAGAGCTGAATTACCTTCTGGAGGTTGTAACCCCAGAGTACTTGGTGCATTGACTTGACTGGTTATTTTTGAGGCATTTCTAGCAGCTGGGCAAAGGTGGGTAATTTCACCATCGTGGGATCCAGCTGTACAGTTTAAAGTGAGGAACTGTTTGTTGGCAGCAGCTTTGGAAGGGGTCATGTTGTAAGTAGACTTAGAAAGGTCATCTCTGCTGCTTCCCCAGTATCCCAGTATCTCTAATTAGACAGTGTCAGCCCTGTGCTGGCCACTTTTGAAAATCCTGCTGTGACATTTTACCCAGCATATCAACAATAACCTCACATTTAAAACAAAAATCCACTGAAATGCCCACTCAGGAGCTTCATGGCAAAGACAGCATTGGGAATGAGTCCAGGCAGGGAGGACAGAGATATTCTTGCCATTCAAAGATCTGATCTCTCCAAAATTAACCCTAGAACGTGGAGTTAAAATCACCCACAAAAGACATTTTTTTTTTCCCTCGTCTTCAAATTTATTTAACAACACTGACAGTGTTTTGGCTTTGTCTGCAGTCATCCCTATCTCATGACTAGCAATCACTACCATATTTTATTAGGAATTTATTTTCATTTAGATGAGGATGAATCCAAGCTGAGTCACACAGAGCAAACTTCACCTGCACGTCTGCAGAAAGCTGCCCCTATAGAAATGTGATCCTGAGAGCTGCCTTTATCCAGTTGCTAATGGATGTTTAGCATGTGAGAATCCATATCTACTGAACTTTGAACATAATAAGCTTTCTGTGAGCTTTTCATATGAGAGATATCGACTGGAAGTAATTCAGAGAAGTTATTCAGCAATTGCTTGGCACAACAAAAGAGCTTGAAACAGATTTACTGCCAGTTGACAGCCTGCATGCCACACTGCTGCAGCTGCCCACTTCTCCAGGAGAATTCCTGACGTGCTGTCTGATCTGGGCCAGCCTACACCCCCAAGATACCTTCAAAGAGGTAAAAGAGCTGCATTTTAAACACAGAAAACTAACCCAGAATCACCAAACCTCTGGAACCAAGAGCCTGCTTTGTTTGTTATGGCATTTACAGGATCTCCAGGCTGTGGCTGTTGGAAGAAGAAATTCACAGTGAAGATGGTCTCAAAATCCAGCCAGGGAAGCCAGCAACACTCATACAGGGACAGACACACTGCGAGATCATTTATTTCTTTTCCCATCATCTGTCATTTGGAAATACACACTTTATCCTCGAGGCTTGCTCCCTACATCAACCAGCACTCCGGCTGCCTCAGTGCAAGATTTGGCCAGTTTTAAACCCTGAGAGGGGTATCTTATTCCAGCATCTCATTCCCTGGCAGCTTTGAAGTGTCACAGTGTACTGGCTACAGTAGTTTTGAGCAGGTGCAGCCTCACTATGGCTTTACAAGGATGCATTTTTTGCCTCTTTGCTCTGTGACTTGGTGCTTCATGTCTGAAGTGTTTGTGGGCTTCTTGCCAGGGCGTTGCTTTCAGACTGGATCCCAGTGTAACATCCCTTGTTTTCCTGCCTCCTGCCAGCAAGTGCCATTTTCAACTTTGAAAGTCTTTGCTGCAGCAGGTGGAAGAGGGTGTAGACTCAGCAAAGTATGCATGGAAAAAAGAAGGGAGGGTGGGGGAAAGGTGACAGGGGCTGGTTCCAGTCTCAGCACCTCCTTTTTGTGTGAGTTAGAGATCAGAGGAAATAAACCCAACAGAGTAGTTTGATTATCACAAGGGCAGAGGGAAAGGATGGGGAAGGTGAGAGCTGGGAGAACCCCTCCTTCATCTCCTGCAGGGCATCTCCTCACAGGCCCCTCATCTCATCTGGAAAACACACCTGGTTTAGAGCAGAAGAAAAAGCTGTAATGACGGTGTGGTGAAGCAAAGGACCTCCACAGAGCAAAGGAAGGGAGGAAAGAAAAAAAACAACCCAGCATCAAAGAGAGGAGGGAAGAAAAAAAACACTCCTTTGCTGATCCACAGCTGAGCTGGGCAAAGTTATACAAGATAAATAACGCTGACATTACAAAGCTATGGTTAATTCATTTTTCAACTTGTCACCACTTCGGATAATTGGCCTATACAACAAATGTGGGGGGAAGGAGGTTGGCTTTTTTTGTCTCCTTTTTTTTTTTT
>VYZS01004402.1:15941-29234 GCA_013400695.1 Neodrepanis coruscans | reverse complement strand
TTTTTTTTTTTTTTTTGCCTTCCTGAGAGGTACAACCAGGATTAGACTGTGTGCTACACCACTGATAAAATAAAGAGAATGATCCCAAACACTCCAACTCTAATCCGGAGGGGTCGCCGGTGCGAGTGCTGGAGGATGAAGTGAGAGCTGGTTGTCTCTATGGTAACTAAGCCATTGCTAGAGCAAGGATTGACCTGGAGTCTTCAAGCAAGTTTTGGCTTTGTCCAAGGCACTGTGTGGTGTGAACTATTGCCTGTCCATTCTCCTGGTTTCAGGGATATTTCACAGTAGCTCAGAGTTTATTAAGGAATTCATACAATGGCTGAATAGTTTGGGTTGGAAGGGACCTTTAAAGGTCACCTAGTCCAACTCCTCTGCAAAGAGCAGAGACATCTCCAGGATGCTCAAAGCCCTCCCTGACTTGAATCCAGGATTCTTCAGCTTCTGGATTCAAGTGATTTACTTGGAATCCTAATGTTTGCTTCCCTGTGTAAAAGGAAATTCTGGGTGGGTGAGGGAAAGCCTGAAAATATGAACTCTCATACTTCAAAATCAGGGGGGATAGGCCTGAAACAGCCACTCATTTTATAGATGCTAGCAAACAGAAAACAATGGCTTTTAGAATACAAGAGGAAATCAAGATAAAGGAAAGAGATTGGAAATCAGCACACACACAGATAATCCATAAGAAAAAAAAAAATTCAAAATGTATAACAATTTTTACATCTGATGATTTTTGATGCCTCATTCCTGATTTTGGATCCTGAGGAGTTTCACAGATGAGCCCAGATGGCCACTGGCTTTCAGTGCTGCTTTATCATTCCATGGAAGGTTTATAGAGGCAACCATCACTTCAAACATGCTCCCTCCTATCAACCAGAAAATTGTCTCTAAGTCATCAAGGAAAAAACCCAACAACTTCTTTTCTCTCTGATCATGACTAAAGCATCTTTTCTTTCAAAGAAATCCTTTTCTACCTGTGAGACAACTCTAGCAGCAAATACTTTTTGCTAAGTGTCTAATTGCCTTCATTTACTAAATGCCACATGTCAGTTAAATTCAAAGTCTGTGGGGAAACCAGTTTTTATCAGACACAGCATGTTGTGCCCATGAGCAAGACTCATGGTGGGAAGCAGCCAGGCTCTTCAGGACCAGGATATTTAGGGCATCAGTTGGGGTTCAAGGGGTATGAAGTATGAGGGTAGGGATTTGTTACCACCTAATTAAATCCAAATCTCAATTAGATTCAATGCTCCTTCTAAATATATGAACATTTCTACATTTAGATTGTGTTTAAATATTCACAGCCCCTAATGACAAAAATACACACAAGCAAGTGATCCCAGGCAAAGCGTCCAGGCTACTTTAAGTGATCAGCTGCCCACCAAGTCTCAGCCTCATTCCCAACTTTTTCTGTTATAAAATGTCCCAGGAGAAGGAGACAATGAAGCAAAGTCTGGTTTTAAAGGCAGTTTGCAGAAGTCAGTGAGTGTCCATTGGCCATGGGCTCTGCCAATGGGCATCCACAGCTTTCCCTGGGCAACCTGTGCCAGTTCCTCACCATTCTCATGGCCAACAATTCCTTCCTAATATCCCATCCCACCCTGGCTTTTCTCAATTTGAAGCCATTCCCCCTTGTCCTGTCCCTCCATGCCCTTGTCCAAAGTCCCTCTCCAACCTCCTTGTAGGGCAGGTCAGATTTTTGCTGCTGGGCTTTTTTCACGAGCCCTAGGGGTGGACAAATAAATGAGAACCCAGAACTGGGCAAAGTGGAAGGGAAAGACCCCAAATCATTCCTGGGACCATATCACCTTTCCCCCTAGAAGAGCACTCCAAAGCTCTACCTGAAGCAGGTATTCCATGGCTGGAACAAACTGTGCAGGGAAAGTGCTCACACACACACACACACTCATCGACATGAGTTTTGGTGCTACACAAAGTTTTAACAGCTTGAAGATGAGAGTGTCATTGCCTTACATGTGAGGCTCTCAATGCACACAGTCTTGGAAATAAATCCATTTCCCCCTTGCTTCCCCCATACCTCTATCTTGTCTCTATAAGCCAGATCCATTAAAGAAACTTTAGAAACCTTTCAAGAAGTTTGTAAAGTAATTTACTGGGACTAGGATCCTTGTCCTCTATGAAACTGGATGACTGAGTCACCCTGGGCTTAAATGTGCAGAGCACAGAAGGAGCCATAAAAACCTTGAAAAGAATCCTGAACAGCCTCACTATGCATAAAAAAAAATCACATTTTTGTATCTAGCATTTAAGTGCTTCTAGGATTAGAAATAAATATGACACATCTTAATGCACACCCAGTCCCTTGGATCAGAGAAATTCCACTTCTCCATCTCCTTGTGTCCCTGGATATAAAGACATTTTTAGGCCCAAGAAAATTTGGAAACCTGCCTGTCCTGAGCTATGGGAAGGATTAGCGTGAGAATTGAAACTGCAAACTTGGAGGCCAAGAGGGGAAGTTCTAACTCTGGGAGATTAATTTCATTTTCCCGTGTCCTTGGCCGCTGAGGATACACAGGAGTTTTTGGGTCGGGATGCATTCAGTGGGATGGATGAGCAGAAAAGGATCATCTGAGCATTCAATGGGCATGAACAGGAGTGCAATTAAGTCCTGTGTGCTCCATGAGATCTAATTTGGGGTCACCATCAGCAGGGAAGGCTTTGGGATGCAGAAGATGACAACTCCATGCCCTTCACCAGCTCTCACACTATTCCAACCTTTTCTTTCCTCGCTGCCTGCCAGCTCTCCCTCCCCGCCCCAATCCCAAATGCCCAATATCTCAGGCATCCATCCCCCACCCCTTTGCCTTCTGCCCCCATCCCTGAAGGATGGATGAGCTTGCCAGAGCAATCTGGCCCTTGCTGGAGAAACCGCTGAAAGGCGGCAGCCGGAGCGAGCGCGGCAATCGATTGGACACGGGACATTACGGATCCGCGAGCGCGGCCGGGGCCAGAAAGTGGCAGCTTTGTCAGGCTGAGCACACGTGAGGATTAGGGCATTAACAAAGCTCCCTTAACCCACCAGCCTGCCCCAAGGTAGGCAGGGGATGGGGCTGGGCTGGGCAGCCAAGGGGATAAAGAAGTGGCAGCGTTACGTCGCCTTCCGCGCCCCGTACAAAGGAGCAGCGGGAATAAGAAGTCCTGGAGACACAAATCGCCACCTGGGACTGTAGAGCCACGGCCCTGCTCGTCAGGGCTCTGGGCCAAATTTCCTACCAGCATAAATCTGCTTGATGCCAAGAGAGGAACCCAAAGATTGGACCCGATGGGGAGTGTTTATTGCCTTTAGTTCAGGGAAGAGCACGGAGCTGCGCCAGCTGGGGTGTCAGACTGACAAAAGGGCTTAGGCACCTAAATCTATGAGGTTCTCCTCTCTGATTTTAAGGTCTTTTTCTCTTTTTATTTTTCTGAAAGCAGCTTTGAGGACCTCTGTTTACTATTGTTCTTAATTGAAAAATAACAGTAACAACTTGCAAGTACAAAGGGCCTTTTATGTTTCTGTCGAGACTTTTATCTCGATGCATTTTAGTAAGTGCTCTATCAAAATCACTCCTCTCACCACCAAAATTCAGTCATCTCTGAACTGCAGAGCAGCAGCTGTGGAACAGTGTGTAATAAAGCTGAGCAGCAGGCCAGGACAGAGAGGGAAAGGGAGCAAGGTGTGTGGCTGAAGCTGACAGGCCCTCCCCCCCTCCAAAATCTGGGCTCTACCTCTTAATAGATGGGCTGAGCAAATAGTTCACCAGCAAGAAACAGGCCCAAGAATTTATAGATTAGATATTAGAAAAAACTTCTTTATTGTAAGGATGGAGAGGCCCTGGCACAAGTTGACCAGAGAAGCTGTGGCTGCCCCATCCCTGGAAGTGTCCAAGGCCAGGTTGGATGGAGCTTGGAGGAACCTGGGATAGTGGAAGGTGTCCCTGCCCATGGCAAGGGGTTGGAACTGGATGATCTTTAGGGTCCCTTCCAACCCAAACCATTCTATGACTTTATTTAGCATCTTGGGAAAATGTACTTGCATCTACAGGCTGCTGTTTTTCTGGGCTTTGAGGGGATGCCCCTACTCAGCTGGTCCTGAAGACCTTGCCTGCTCCTACCATGAGACATTTTCATGGGCACAAGCAGCAGAACATCCTTCCCACGTGGTTTAGTTTCAGGAAGGCCTGTGAAGAGCAGGGAGTTGTACTCAATAACCCTTGTGGTCCCTTCCAACTTGAGATATCCTGTGGTTCTGTGGAGTTTAATACTGGAGGAGCAGGAGACTGGTCTAGCAGGCTTAAAGGAATCAGGGATTTATGCATTTATCCCAGTAGAGGACGTTCAGAGAGCAATTTGTGGGACAGTAATGTGGCTGTTTGAGAAAGATTTTCTGAAGTGTCCTGAATTTATGGAAAAAAAACGAACACCTCCCAGGCAAGCAATGGACAAGGGCCACCATGGACTACTAATTGTAACAGTGGGATAGAGGGAGGGCACAGGGAGGTCTAGAGATGGAAACCCTGACAGAGGATGGGGCCAGGGAAAGTGCAGAGCTGTAGATTTTAGGGAGCATGAAGAGGATAGTGGAGTAATTAAGACATAGGGAATGAGGGCACAGGAATCAAGTTTTAGGTGTGTGAATTGACAGGAAAAGCCATGTCTCTGAAGCTCTCAGTGAAAGGCATCTGCAAAAAGCTGGCTCTGTGTCTGCAGCTGTAGGAGATCCTGTACTGAGACTCAGTGATGGTCAAGGTAATGATTTTGACCACGGTGCCTAAGAAAAGTAAGGCACAGAAAAGCTGAAAGAGAAGCCAAACCGTCTGCAAGCTGATATTCACTGCTTTTCATTACAGATCCCAACCTGGGATGTCTTTAGAGAGACTTCCCACAGCCAACAAATGAAGCAAGTGAAAAAGAGGCAACCTGCTGAGGTGAGCTGTCTGCTGTCCCTGCTTTGGAGAAAACCTTTTTCATTCCTAAAGAGGGAGCAAGCATGTGGAGCCCCGTTAGAAAATAAAAAGGGGCCAATTCCCTCATATTAAGCCTGTTATTAGACTCAGAATCAAATTAAACCACAGGACTTTTCACTAGCAAAGTGCTATTTTAAGGCTTATTAGACTATATTAGGATTGGCATAAATTTCCACTGACATAATATAGGCCTTTAATTGGATTTAAGGGCGAGGAGGCTGCATTAAACTAAAATCAGTCCTCACAGAGGGAAATTGGGTATTCTTCTCACAACTCCTCTGCTTTCCCTTGGCGTGAATCCCAAGCAGTCGAGCAGGCTGGGTAACCCATTCAAATCCAGATGCAACTGCTTAGAGCCCCCTATATCAATTTGATAAGCAAGCTGGCTGCCAAAACACAACACAGTCACCACCACTTCTTAACCAAAGCCTCACTGCCATGGCCAAAGCTCTGCTTCTCTTGCAGCTTGGGCAGAAATGGCATTTTCTTGGACACAGCCTGCCTGCCAGACTTCATATGAAGTATTTGCCCGTGAAAGGTTATAACAACAAAAATCTCAAAGCCAAGACCTTGACTTAACCTCCAAAGAGCTGAGAGCATCAGAGCCACAGGCAGTAATGAAAACACAACCCTGCTGGTCCCCCCCGTGCTGGGAATGTGAGTCAGGAGTCACTCCTATGACCTGGGTTTTTTCATGTGTCCCCTGATTAGACACAGGAAGGTCTCAGGAGCTCAGGGGTCAGGAGCTCTCTGTGACACAGCCATGTGCAGTCCCTCCTTCCCCCAAGAACCTGAGACATGCACAGACAGGTCTGGCACTCAAGGTGCTGTGAAATTCGGTTGGTTTTTACACTCATCAGTCCCCATGTCATTGTCCACTGAAGGAGCTATTAGAGGAATTAGGAATGTTTCTTTTTTTGTGTGTGTATGTGTTTCTCCTAAAGCACACACCCCTTTTGTGATATGGAAGCTTGGGCAGGAGAAAATCAAACTCAAGTACTGAGTGGAGCACACTGCACCTCAGGCAGGGACTGAGTGATCATTCACCCTGCACCTTAAGAGGTGTCCCTTATTTGTCACCTAACAGACCATGACTGGCTCTACCAAAAGGCATCTGATCTCTTCTGAAGCCCCAGAGACAAAGATACACCATGAAAATACTGCTTTGTACATTGGTAATTGATTTTATGAACTTGCCCACACCCTGTAATATCCTGTGTCAACTTAGTCAAACAAGTACAACCCTTTCCTTACAACACCAATCCCTTCAGGTCTGGCTGTGTCAAAGATGGGGGTCTCATAAGTTAATTTCTACAAGTGAAAAGTATTTTAAGTCTAAGTTCAGCCAAGCCAAGTTATGATTTTCCTGACAAGTTGCTTCAAGATCTGTTCTTCCCAGGTCATGGAGTTTCTAGATAAGCTTCAGAGTCTTTTCTCTCCCAACCCACAGCCTCTTAAGTTTTGGGGGATGCCCCCACACCTTCCCTTCTCTCCTTGCCCAGTCTCATAGTCACCAGACACACATCTTCATTATTAGTGACATATTAAAAGAAAGAAGGATTTTGGTGCTACTCTTGGAAGAAATTTCAAAGGATGCTCCCAGGTGTGGATTAACATTCATGAAAAGTAGATTTAAGCAGAAATTTTGTTATGGGACGTTCCACATGTGCACACATGTGTTCATGAGTGGGTTTTTGCACTCAATGAGTGTGTGTGTGTGTGTTTCTGTGTGTCTGGTGAGATCTGACATGTCACAGCTCTGCAGCTGCATCCCATTAGCACAAACACTGAGCTGCCCAAGATGGTGATATTTTTCATCTGATGAAACAAACCTTATTCTCTGTCTGATAGTCCTGGGATCGCTTCAAGATGTATCTAGGGAGCTCAGACAGGCCAAATGGGGGTGATGGATTCAGGGTGGCAACACAACCCAGCAAAGCTCTGTTGGCTTCCAAACAGCCACAAACCTTTTGCTGTTGCTCTGTTTCCACGTCCCTTCCAAGTGACCTCAATGGTGACCTTCACTCAACCCAGTCTGAAGTGTGTGGGACCTACTTGCCATGCAGGGATGACTCAGTGGCCAGTAAAAGCTACATGGGAGTAGCTGGAGCTGGACAAAAAGCTTTGATTTGATGGAAATAACAATCTTCATGCTTGGCTTTAACCATATCCCTCAGAAAAGCCCAGATGACTTCATTGTGCAGCGCCTGAGGAAGCCATGGGAAAGAAAACTGAAGCTGGGAGATCCAACATTCTGCTGAACATCAGGAATAAAGATGGCTGTGCTGGATGAGAGTCAAAACTGTGAATTTGAGACCTAAACGTCTTTCTGAGCAAACCTCCCTTGTTCATTTACTTTGCCTGCAACCAACAGAGCAATCTTTGTAGTACAGATACCATGGCCTTGCTTTGGGGAGCTATTTCTCAGTGGTTAGAGGAACCTCATTTTCCTTCAATTTGGCCTGAGAAAAGCCTGTTTGGGAGGCTTAGGAGTTTTTGGTGATCAGTGCAACTCTGCAGATGAGCCACAGATGGGTCAATGAATGAACCAGCAGTGCTTTAAAGCAGTTTCTGCAGTGAGTTCTGACATGGGCTCTTTTGGAGAAACCCCATCATGACAGGACTCCTCTGGCTCTGGTCTCAGCTCCAGATGCTCCCACACCCATTTGATCCAGTGAGAAACAGGTGATGGAAATAAAAAGAGAGAGCACAAACTCAAGCAAGCAGAAGCTGGCTCCTGGGGACTTTCCTTTTTTAAATGCTCCACGTGATTCTGCATTTTTTTGGCACCAGATGGGACCCAAATACCAAGAGATCCGGGAAAACGCTGTCCTCGTGATATTTCTGAAGTAGCCAAAGTCAGGGAAATTCTAGACAGAAGATGGATTTTCCAGCTGTAGAGAAAGTAGGTCAAACATTGGAACTTTTGGATGCTTTGCTGCACTCAAATTTCCTCCAAGTGCCCTGCTGCTGCATCTGGCCAGTTATTGCCAGCTGTGCCAGGGCTGCTCCAGTGCTGCCAGAAAGCTAAACCAAGAGGAGGGAGATGGTTTTCCAGTCCTGCTGCATTAACAGGCATCTTTAGAGATGTCTTACAAATGCATTTATCTCCTCCTCTGCCCTTGGATATGATCTCCAGACCTTTCTCAAGAGCTGAAAACAGACTTTATTTTGCAGCAGCTGAATTCTGCCTCAGCAAGAAAATAAGAGGCTGAATACTGAGACACATTTTCTTAGTCTGTGGGCAGGTCTCTCCTGAGACACAGGAGAAGTCCCACTGCTTGAGGCATTTAGAGTTAGACTGGCCAAAGCTCCTGGGAGTCTCTGTGGGGAAGAGAATCTCGCCCCTGCCTCTGGAGGATGGGGCAGACCTAATAAGCCTTCTCTGTGTCTGATTTCTCTGATCCTCTGATTAAAGTATGTTCATATCATTTGCATTTGAATTTGCTTTTTATCCACAGCCCCCCCCCACCCCCCGATGCCAAAGCATGTAGGCAGGCAATTCAGGAGATGATGTGTTTATGTAACTGAAAACTAGATTTATGGGAGTTTAATTAGTAATATTAATAACGTCACCTAAGCTTAATGGGACCAATTAGAACACAGTAAATATTTCTTATTGGATTACAAGTCGCAATATTGAAAGATGAACTTTCATGCTCGGTCAAACTTTCTAAACATATTATTTCAAAAGAGCGATAAGACAGTTTGCTTTTCACATGTGGATGGCTCTTTTAATCTCAAAAGGGGATAACTATGGCATATAAATATTTGCAGATGGGAAACACTGTCCCATTTCATAGCACCTCTCCCTGCTTTTGCTTCTACATATCAGGAGGGTAGGGTGGGTTGTCCAATTGCTCCAAGTGAAAACATCTTTTTGATGCTCCAAAAGGTGATTATGAGCTGTTGTGATGCACAGAAGGAGAGAAAGGGTCAGAGATCTGCAAGAAAGAGTGATCAAGGTTACATTAATCTGCTTATGATGCTCTGTATCCTTTTAGGAACTGTGGATGCAGAGGAGACAGAGTTTGGAAAGACCCTCCAGGTCATCTGGGTCTTTCATATGACTTCCACTTTGGCCCCAAGGCAGCTTTTGAAGGTGGCAGATGGAAACAGTTAAGACAACTGAGAGCTGCTTAAAATCCTATCAATAACACAGCCCCACCTCTCCCTGTACCATGTAGGATTATCCTTGGCAGTGTCTTGTCCCTCAGGACTACTCAGATCCTGCTCACTATTTTTTAAGACTGGTGAATATGTCCCTCTTCTCATTCCTATGCCTAGATGACCAATAGCTCTGGATTACCTTTGTTTGGGTGTTGGTAATGATCAAAATTAGAATCCTTTGGATAAGAGCTCTCTTTAATATATTAATATCTTTATCAATTATCTGGATTAGGAGATTTAGGGCACCTTTAGTCAATTTGCAAATGACACTAAGTTGGGTGACAGTGTTGAAGGGAAGGCTTTGCAAATGGACCTGGACATTCTGGATCCATGGGTTGAGGCAACTGGATAAGGTTCAACAAGGCAAAGTGCTGGTTCTTGCACCTGAACTCCAACAAGCCCCTGCAGCTCTAGGCTGGGGCAGAGGGGCTGGAAAGCTGGGAAAGGCCCTGGGGGTGCTGGTGGGAGCGGCTGGACATGAGCCCAGGGGTGCCCAGGGGGGCAAGAGGCCAATGGCCCCTGGGCTGTGCCAGCCCCAGGGTGGGCACAGGCCCAGGGCAGGGATTGTGCCCCCTGGAATCCCTTAGGATCAGCCAGGAGAGACCCTGAGGGGAAGGGAAGGGAGCTGGGAAGGGGCTGAGGGAGCTGGGGGGGCTCATCCTGGAGCAAAGGAGGCTCAGGGGGCACCTGGAATTCTCTGCAATCCCTGCCAGGAGGGGGGAGCCAGGGGGCTCAGGCTCTGCTCCTAGGGAACAAGGGACAGAACATGAGGAAAGGACCTCAAGTTATGCCAGGAGAGGTTTAGATTGGATATTAGAGGAAAAAACTCTTCATTGAAAGGGTTGTCCAGCCCTGGCACAGCTGCCCAGGGCAGGGGTGGAGTCCTCACCCCTGAAAGGATGTAAAAGATGTACAGATGTGGCACTTGGGGACATGGGTCAATAGTGGCCTTAGCACTGCTGGGGTATGGTTGGACTTGAAGTTGTTTTCCAAAGTAAATGATTCTATTATAAGATCCTTATTATACAAAATCATATAAATGAAGCAGATTGGCTGCATCCTGACTATGCCTCCTTGATGTTCTCTTCCTAAACTTGGATTTACTACAGAAGGAAGAGACCATTCCATTTTCCAGCATAGAGGTTCTCTTCAGAATTGCTCAGAAGCAGCCAAAAATAGAAATTTTCCTGCTGTAGCTCTTTGGTTCTTTTCACATCCCTTTTCTTCCCTGGGAACTTTCACATCCCTCTTCTCTTGCCTCAACCAACACTTCCCGTGGTACCTGATTTAGCAACAGGAGCAGATCTCACTTCCACTTTACTTCTGGAAACCGAAGGTATTTCAACAGCAGTTCAAGGAAAGTGCCTCCAAGGAGGATTGAGGAGGGAAGCCCTGTGTGGGGTCTGTTGCCAGTGTAGTTTTTAGAGCACTGGAGAACACACAGCTCATGGCTTAGCTGGAAACCATGGCCTCAGGTCACAGTTTAAGACAAGGCATTGTACATCCCCCTCAGGAAGTGCCATTGATCACAGAGAAAGCTGGGCTTACTGCTGTGCAAGAAATGACAACTTTTAGAGGCCAAAAATATAAGAATGGGAAGCCCAGCCTTATAATACCCCCTCTATGAAAGTCAGCAGGGCCTGAAAAGAAACCAAGGGATGAGCAGAACTCCCAGATCTGACTTCTCATGGCAATGCCTCCACCATGTACATGGTATTTTTCTCTCTCTCTCTCTCTCAGAATATTGGGTTTTTGGTCTTGCCATCACAAAATTGTGCAATGAGGAAACACCAAGGAGAGTGCAAGGGTCTGTGGAGGAGCAGGAAGGGGTAAGGAAAGAGAGGAAAGGAATGTGTGTCTCTATCCACAGCCTCACCACGTCATTTACAAGAGGGGGCAACTCATCATAAATAACCCAAGCTCCTGGGAACAGTGACCTAATCAAGATGTATAATTGCATGCCTTATCTAAATGAAAGCATCATTGCAGAAATGATAATGTGCATCACCGTGGATTCAATTGCTATAGAGTTCAGCACTGAAGGGTAATTATAATGTTTAACAAATATATTCCCTTTGGGGGCCTCTAGTTAAAGCTACCATGTCCTGGTTTCCCCTCATAATGCAATTCTACTGCCAAATTGTGAGGGTTTCCTCTCCCTGATGAAATTTCTCCTTGATTTTCCAAAAAATGGTTGGCTCTTGTCTTGTCCCCATCAGGTTTTAGGAAGGTGAGAGCCAGAGATCACAGGAAAAATAAGAGTTAACTAAGAAATGAACCAAGGAAAAAAGCAGGTTCTAAGACGGAAGAGGAAACCAACCTACTTTCCTCCTTGCTTGGCATCAGGAATCACTGCCAGAGATCTGACAACTTTGGGTTAAAACCTGTGGCCAGGCTCCTACCACCCTGCAAGGAAGGATATTCTCCCCACTGACAGCCCCTGCTCCCTGGATAGTTGATATGATTCCTCAAAAACCTCCCTGTTAATTTTCTCCCCTTCCTTCCACTGATATCCCCCTGGATAATGCCTGTCCCTCAGAGCAGAAAACACGCCTCAGATCCCTCCAGGTTGGTAGCATCCATAATTGATATGCTACACCCAGCAGGAGAGAAGGTCTAACACAAACAGGTACTTCTTACATTTATGCATTATATTTATTTTTTATGTTTATGCAGAAAGGGGGGGGGGCATAAAATAAGCAGAGATACAAAACAGCTTCAGAAAAGGAGATACTAAGCAGAGCAGCAGCTTTTAGCCTGGAGAAGAGAGAACCAATGAAGTGTCCATGAAATCACGGATCAGAGACAGGGAAGAGCAAAAGGCTGTTCCTTTCCCAGCACACAGGAATGAGGCACCAGGCAGAGGCTTTAGCAGGCAGCAGGGTGAAGACCAAGGAAGGGAAATACTTTTTCATGCTGTCTATAATTAAATTAGAGAACTTGTCTGGGCAGGATGTCAGGCAGGCCAAAAAATATCAATGANTTCTCCCTGCCTGCATCGATAACTCAATTGGATCAGAAGTGAAGCGCCAGCAGAAATGAGCTGAGCACAGGCACCAAATGAAAACCAAATGCTGGGCTGCAAAAGCAATATTTCCAACAACATGAAATTACTGGGCTGACTTTCCTCACTTCCCCCATCACATCACAGCCAGGCTGTTGTGGTCACCAGTGCAAACTTTATCTGCCTCAGAGGGGACGGGGGGACTCTGCCCCTCAGCAGCCCTGAAGCCGCATTTCTTGGCAAGAGATCAGCAGCTTTTGGGAGACCAAAGGGATTTATGTAAAGCTTCAATCACTGCATGGTGAGTATGGAAGAAAAAGGGGTGCATGAGGCCACTTGCAGCTCTCCTACCTGTGTTGGACAANAAAAAAAAAAAAACCAACCAAAATTAAAAATCAGATGACTTGAGGGAGGATGGGCCCATTAAGGGCTATTAAATGTTGGTCAGAATATAACCTTCACCTCAGGAAGTCCCTTTACCACTGCTGGAAGCTCAGGGGATACCCAGGCCAAGGATTACTAAGCACATACTGTTTTCCATGAGCATCTTCACCACACTGCTCCAGGGACCATAATACATTATACATCTGCTCACCACCACCCTGTTCTGGCCTCTCCAGACCAAGGTCCAACTTCCAGAGCAATAGCAGAAGGTACTTGGGGAGAACACATGGAGCTTGCTGCCCAAGGATGCTCCAGTTCTCCCTCAGAGGCAAAAGCAACACTGGTTGCTCCATAGAAATGCCTTAAAAAACATCCTACAGAGACTGCCCCAATTAACACCCCTCTCTGCCCTGGAAGCATGAAAACAACCCCAAAAATTGGGTGGTATTGCAGTGGGCTCCTGGTTATGCCATGCTGGCAGTGGGCTTGTCATGGATGAGCTCAGGTCATGGTTATTTTAGGGAGGGATAAGCCTGTGGAAAATAAATACTTTTTTATTCTACTTTTTTTTTCCCCTTCATACATGATGGATGAACTCAGCAAGAAAGACAATCTAGTTTAGAGACAGATCTGTCAGCTGCAAAATAGCTGATCCTGCTTTGGGTTATTAGTTGGGAAAACAAAATTGAGCCAGCACTGTATTTTGAGAATCTTTTTAAACCCACATTAATAAAAAAAAAAAAAAAGAGAGAGAGAGAGACAGAA
>VYZS01004401.1:12374-24348 GCA_013400695.1 Neodrepanis coruscans | reverse complement strand
TAAAGTTGGAAAAAAAACCCAAAAATTAAATGAAGAATATGTCTGAAAAATCTCTCTTCAACTCAACTGCCTCCCTCTGCACTGTCACAGAGATGGTGCAAACTTTAAAAGTTTTGTGTTTGGATACATTTCTGCTTGTGGCCTCCTGTTTTAGGTACACTGATTTTTAAGCAGTAACATGTGATCAACAGGGGCATAACCAACTGTCATTTATGGATGATGAAAATCACCACAAAAATGCTGCCTGGCAGCAGTTTATCAGCACATCACCAGCACTGACACTGGATCAGTGAGCAGCAGCCACTCCATCCCCTGGAAGGGCAGCCTACTCCTCTTTCAAAATGCAAAGCAGGATCACATGATACAAAATTCTCAACTAACTGAATAATTCTGTTGCATATTTTTGACTTGAAAACTGCTTGGCTTTACCACCAGCTCCCCACATGTGGCTTTGGCAGGTTCTGAGCTGAGTATTTAAAGGTTTCCTTTGTACAATATAATATTTCTTTGACTGACTGCTACAGAAACANCAAACACAAAACTCATGCCCAGAAAATTCAAACTGATTTAAAATTACAAAATAACTGATCAATATCACAGATGTTCCATGANAAAAGTGTTTTACTGAGCTGAGAGAACCTGTATTTCTTATAATAAGTTATGCCATTATTTGCAGCACTTATTAGTAACATATAAGCATATAAATTACCAATTCCCTTTGCCAAGAACTTATTACATCTAAGACCAGGGTATTTTATAAACCATAATTCAAGGTTGTGGTGCTGTGTTACTGTAAAACATTGACCTTCAGAAATTAAGGCACTTACCAGAGAACTGTTTACAGTGTTATCTGTTGTACAAGCAGCAAAATAACCTTCAGCATCTGCAAACTAATTACAGAACTTTCAATGTAATAAACTATCAAGGTGGAGTTAATAATAATTAGAAATTTTTGGAGAGCAAGTTTTTTTAATTACTTTTTCCATAATTCGGTCACAATTCCCTCTCTCCCCTCAGCTCTCCTCCCCAATACCAGAGGGCTTACAACTCCAGTAAATAATTCCAGTATTTCCTTGTACCTTTTGGAGAACCCCACTGAATTCAACTGCCCAGGTATGAATGCAGGATGAGGCTGTTACAAAGCCAAAACCTGCCAAGGTCAGTCTTAGCAGGACACCCTTCACTAAGTTATTGTGTATTAACAACAAGCTGCTTCTTTGTTCATTTTACTGAGGCAAAGTTGCTTTGCATAAAAAATGTGGAACTTTGCCTTAGTTGATGAGGTCAAATCTCACTTCTTCTCTTCCTTTCTGCACCTCATCAAGGCCCTGTTCCCTGACCTGCAGTTTGCTGTTCTACCATTCTGGCAGCAAATCTCTTACACAAAGACTCTACGTGGAAGAGAACTTAAGAGTAAGGTGTGAGTGTTTACCCAAGTAATTATTGAACTAAAACCCTATCATTATATAATTGTTCCAGATCAATAAACACAAGACCTTCTAAAGGCACTTGCAGTGATTTTACAGTTGAATTTTTAACTAAACTCCTGAGAGTCAGAATCTTCACATACTTTCTACAGATTATTTTTAAAATTACATTGTATAGTATGAGAAAGGAAAAATAATGAGATTGCAGCAGCAGTGTCACAAGTGTCACACACATGTGACAGGCTGAGCACTCTTACTCATTGCTGTCCAGTTCAGAGGAGTTCATATTGTTTCTTCCTGTGACACAGCAGTGTCAAGGTTCAGCTGGTCAGTGTAACCACTACAACTCACACAAGGCAACAGCTTATTCTTATAATTATACTCATCTGCTCAGATTAATAAATTTGGTCAGTACAACTGCTCTGCACAACTAATTATTCTTTAGCACTTTCATCACCCTCATTTGCCATTACTGCTAATAAAGGAACTGTAAGTTCTGCCTATTTCCTCATTATCTTATGAACAACATCAAATCTAACACACACCATTCTATACACAGACACTTGGCACTACAGGCTGATCTGGAAAAAAATATGTCAAGATATCAACCAACTCTAAATGTTCTGTGTTTTAACTCAAGATTTGAAAAAACAAACAAATCCCAAAATGTTTCTTTTTCTGGGTTGGTTTTTTTTGTTCTTTGTGGGTTTTTTAAAATAAAAATAATTTGGCTGAAAATCATGTAACACTTTAAATAGTTATGCCTACAACTCTCCCTATCAGTGAAGTCTAATACACCCAGAAGATGTGAAGTCAGTTCCTTTCACACAAGCTCATTTCTATAACAACATGTTGATTAACAGCATGTTCTTGGATCACATTTTCTGTTCTTTTAATGTGAGATTAATATCAGGCCAAATGCCTTACTGCTTCCTGAGTCCTGCTGTTCAGAATTCTGAGACACTGGCACAGAACAAGTGCTCTTCCCAGCTTCTCTTATTTTCCTTGCAAAAAGAAACCAACATGTACTTCTGTCATGTAACAATAATTTTAGTCTCTAGTACTAACTATGCCTCGCTCTAGAATGGGCAACTCGTGCATAAAAGCTATAAAAAAACAGCATTAAAAAGTGACAAAAATGTAATTCTACCACCCTTACAAGACATAACTTTAAACCCCTCAAAACCTCTCAGCAAACTGTTCATAGCTGTGCAAGAGACAAAGGAGTCGGTACTAAAAATCAACTACAAAGTCCAAATTCTGATTCCACTGGTTACAGCTGCTGGGGAAGTAAAAGGGAACCAACAGCCAACAGTGATGAGGTTCATAAGCTCTTCAGAAATGGAATTATCCTCTGCAACTGCCCATGATAAAACACCAGCCTAGAGCAGCCAATGACTTGGCTCAGTAGAGCATTTCTTATGACTCCTGAGACATCTCCTATTGCTTTTTCCTTCCCTCCTTTCACAAGACAACTATTATGATGGCCAAGTCTTCCTGTGCAGTGATCCAGTTTATTATTACTTTTCTGAAAGTACCATATCATAAATATGTAAACCTTGCTCATCTCTTGTCTCTATTTTAAGTTGGTTTTTTTGCTGTACAAATTTAAACAAATACAACATTTACAAAGTTACAATACTTACAAAAGCTGCATGCCTTCCACGAAACCCACGAGTGCACTGCTGCCTCCATGGTTTCCAAACAATAAATCCCAAGAGGTATAGAACAAACATGGATGTTTTTGCAAATGTACTGAAAAAAGGTTTGTTGTACTTTGTAAAAACATACTGTGGAAAGAAAATAATTGCAGTATCCAAAATTACCAAATAGGTGAGAATTCACAAAATGAATGAACAGGTGTAAGAATACAGTCCAGAGAAATCTGGTTCCCAAAATGACAGTGCTGTGAGTGTTGGCAGGGATGACTAACAGAACCTGTTCTAGGGGCGCCATCTCCCAAACCATTTCCAATGCCAACAAGGAGGTACTGAGCCATTTTGTAAAATACAATCCCATCATAAAAAAAAATACTTATTACTTGTATCTGACCAAGCAACTTTTTTATATGCTACTGAACTCAAACAGGACTGAAAGCACACTTACATACAAGTATTTTCTAAATTGAAGGCCCTTTTTATAAGTAGTAACACAGTAATCTTAAATTAGAGAAGATTAAGTAACATATGCTTAAATTTCAAAACTGAAACACAGAACATAACTTAATGACAGTTCAAAAACCTGAATTTGACCAGAATTTCTTAGAAACTTGATTTCCACTGCCAAAGCTCTGTTTAAAGTCCTAAAACTTAACATGAAGTAAATATGACAACAGTTTCAATAAGGGGAATGTGTTAAGTAGATGCAACTACAGGGCTTAAACTCCATGACCTGGTTCCTTTTGTCCTGGACTTCTGGATGTTCTGAACTTCCACTGTATCACCCAGCCTGCCATGTTACAACTCATTCATTACTTTGCAGGAAACACAGGGGCATTATTTTAAACAACATGGCAATAAGCAAAATCAACTCCATAATTACAGCACACAGTTATGAGCTTGTGCTGTTTAATTTTTAAGTTATCAGTCACACCTTCTGTCTCAAAAGCAACAGTCACTGAGCTGATCTTACTTGTAACTTTTAGTGGATTAAATCAGGCTCAGTAATCCCAAAGTGTCACTGAACAGGTGGTTAAACATTACACACCACCACTCACTGAGTGTTTGTCTGAGGGACCATCTTTCTGCTGCACCTTTCTCCTCAAAAGGGCTTTTATTTTCCTGGTAAGATGTGTGGAGCAGTACTTACAGAGGTGAGTTCTGAGGAGGCAACCCATATCACATCAACGAGCAGGAGGATGACGATTCCGAGAGCCATTCGCCGCCGCTGAGCGGACGAGCTGCTCTGGGAGCTCATTCGGTTCATGATAAACACCCACACCATTGGTAACCTGGGCAGGAGCAGCCAAGAGAGAAAACCAAAAAGATTAACAGTGACACCAAAAAACCCCCAAACAAACAGTGGGACAAGTATTTCATATAATGAGCAGGGCCTGATATGTGAGGACACACAAGGTTGTTCTTGGTAAAAAGCAGATCTCTGACAGATCTTGACGAAATTTTTCAGAGACATTGGGGCAAACAGAAAGTAAATCTTGACTTTTCAACTGCTCTAGCACTGAAGTAAGCAAAAGTAGATAAAACATACAATTTCTATGCTACAAGTTCTGCAAAATTTGAAACCACTATGTTTTGGTAAATTCAGATACCTGACAGTAGAAATTAATTTTGTTGTGGTGTGTCAAACACAGTTCTGCTAAAGGTAGTCAGAAATGTGTTTAAACTTCAACAAACATTTCCAAAGTGAATCCAGGACATTTGGATAAATTATGACCCCTCAAAGCATGAAGTGAAGAATAATTAATTGTAAATTCAAAAAAAGAAGATTACACATGCACTTGAACTCAAAAAAATTAAATAGCTATTTGGTAACTTATGAAATATAGGCATGAACCAATTCTAGTGAAAATCTATCAAAAATCCAATAATGCTACTACAGGGAATTCAGATTTGTGACACAGCTTTATGACTGCCCATTGGAAGGCATAAATTCAGGAAAACCTTCAATTTTATGATTAAAAAGCTTCAAATACAAGTGACAGACACAGAGGTCTCATTCATCAGTTCACTTGCAGTAGAATCTTTTACAAACTCTCTAATGAATGTCAGTAAGATTTATATGGTATTTCTGTGACTAACATTAACTTATTTATGTATATATTTTAAGAACTAATTTATTATGAGTTGATTAGTTACAGATTACATAGGATACCTTACTATCTATCACTGTAATGTCAAACACTTTGAGAGAATTCCTCAAGGAACTGAAATGTAAGTCCCCTTTAGAGAGCAGCTACTGACTTTCCCAGTAAACAGAGGTGATTTGCTTTGCTAACACAGGTTGGTGAATTTAAATTTTGTTTTTTTTCCACATGTGTCAACATACAACTATTTAATGTCCTTTCATTATTTACAAATTATTTATGAAAGAGACACTGCAACAACATCCTTGGTGAGGAAGCTCCATTTCTTTTTTCCAGAGTAGTCTGTTCCTCAGATTAATGACTTAAATGCCCAGATATGCACAAGTGCATTGCAGATAATGACATTGCTTCCCAGTTCAGCTCAAGCCTCTCCTTTGCAACCCAGCCTCTGCCATGATCAAATCCTGATACTTCCTCCTTTTCTCAAAGGGATTCTTTCAAAAGAAAATGAACAGGCAGAGTTCCTGAAGTGTAATTACACCACCAGATCAATCCTGATATATTCCATGTGTGGGCATCAGTACTGGGTAATTACTCTGCTATTCTGATAAAATGGTGGGATTGACAAAAGAAAGCAGAAGTCTGTAGGTAGGGAGGGGCAAAGTTATGAAAGGCTCAGCAAGGAATTACAGTTTTATTTGATACAGAATAAAGGAGAAAACATTTGTGCTCAACGAGAGAATAAATAGGTCTATTATCTTAAATTCAAGCAAGCTAACAGAAAGGTCTTCATGCTTGAAAGATTATAAGGGGGTTTAGTTTTTATGAATGGGTCTGATAGACATTACATATTATACTCTCCAAACTTTGCCCTCCTTCTATTATGACTAATAGCCATTGTATTAACTTATATTATATGTAACCTAAAAACTGCCCAAGTGTTTGTTTAATGTGCAGCAGAACTGGAAGTTGGGGCATAGGAGTCCATATGAGCTGGAAGGGAGAAACCTCATTCCATGTCAGGCTACAACACAACTCACAAACAGTGTTAAGGTTCAGCAGAAAAGGAAACCAGTCCTGCCTCCCACCAGTTACAGGTTGCAGGTGGACAGAGGCAGCTGGGGACAGGAAGGAACAGCAGGAGCCTGATAAATTGGACACCTCTACACCAGAGGCTACATCTACAGCTCTTCTGTTCTCCCCACAAACCACTTCCAAGCATACAGCACACACCCCCTGAGAACAGAGATCATGCAAAGATACTCTGTAGTTCCTTAGTGCTGTGCTCAGCTTGTCCACATCAGGCTTGTACAAATCCCTTGCTTTAGGATCCCTCAGCAGGAAGGAAGTAAAGGATGACAGAATATCCAGTACTGCTGAGGTAAGAGGTTACATATGGAGTTATTCCCAGTCTAACTACACACTGCACCATTTCTTTTGGATAAGTCCATTTTAAGACTCTAATTAAAGAGCCCATAATTATGCCTTGAAGCTGAAATTTTTATATGGTACAGTAAGAGCAGCTATTCCTTTCTCCTCTGACTACCAAGTGTCTGTTTAACATTTCTTTGTGCCTAATAGAGCTCTTTGCTTGATTCTTCCATAACAAGGCAGAAAGCTTAACAAGAAAGGGTTACTACAAAGCCCTCCCTGTGCAGCAGGATGCACCTCCAAGATACAGACAATGCCAAAATGTCTGTAACTTTTAGGAGAAAAACAGAACCCCAGTGAAACATACACTCAGTCTTAGGACAGGACTAAAACCCTGTAAAACATCACACAAAAGGCAAAGACAGATAAAAATAACCATTTTGAGAAGTTTTACACAGACACATTATCCCACTTACTAACAAAGACCCAGTTCTTGTGAGCTTGTAATGAAACACAATTCCACACATTTCCTTATGTTTGGCTTCTGTACATTGAGAGCAACATGCTCTGATAGAAATTACACAAAAGAACAAGATTTACTTCTCTCAGACATACCTTTCACAATGACTCTAAAAACGAAACAAAAATGCTGACTAACAAACTTCACACATCACGTCAAAGTGAAGACAGTCTCCTAAAAAGAAGGGGAAAAAAACAAAAAAGCAGAGTTTTAAACATTGTGTCCATGTGTATATTGCACTTATCTTTGCAAAACATTGTCTTAAAAATTTCAAGTTCCACAAGTGTGTGTCTCAGTTCAAGTCCTAAGTGTTGGGGAGATACAAATCTAGAACCTGAAGAATTGGTCCCTCCCTTATCAACTGATTGTAAGAGGTTCATGTGAGAAACCAGAACCTGATGCTGTTCAGTTCCAGCTTTAAAGTCATGCAGAGAAAGGCCCTATTTCTTAAGCCTACACTCCTAAGCAGAGAATTTAAACATTAAAATTAGGAAGGCAGTGGAAGAGTTTATAGGCTTTTTGACCTGAAAATAACCTAGAAAGATAAGGCACCTCCATGTTACGTCTTGTTGAAACCCAGTATCTTTAATATCTTCAAAATTTGAAACTTGGATCCTATAAACATATTCAATAAAATCCACTTTAAAAGCATTGTACAGGGAAAGAAACATCGAACATAAGGGACTTTAGAAAACTGTTGCAGCAGAACAATCAAAGGCCCATCTGATCTGCAGCTATCTGCAAATCCAGATGTTGCCACGTATTTGGTGCTCCACAAGGAAGCACAACCAAACTGTAACTGAAGACCAAGAAGAAAAAAGGTGTACATTTTATTATTTTTTAATTAATTTTTTGTTAATGTTATTAATATTTTTTTAATTATTATTCATGTGAAATCTTGCTGTGCTCTGTTTTAGGGACATCCTGTATCAACAGGAGTCATGTACTACACTAAGGAGTGACAAATGAGCACTGCAAACAGAACTAGAAGCAGGGGCAGAACTAAATGCTTACCCTGAAACTTACCTTGATTATAAACTTTCAGCCACACTTGACAGGTAAACAGGGATCAAAAGCTAAATTCATGCTTTTTACTCACTGCATATGAGATTCAGAGTTAGACTATGAAGACGGACCAACCAAGCCAATGATTCAGCCCCCACTGAACTCAACATTTACACTCTGCTTAACACTCAGCAAATCCAGACATTTTCCACACACTTTACCAACCTACTGGAGCTGGTTAAAAAAAAACCCAAAACAACAACAAAAAACAAACTTGAGGATGCATTTTTAAGACACAATAATGTGATTATCCACAAAGCCAATGCTCATGTAGATCCTGAGCCCTGTTTAGCTCAGGGCCCTCACGTACAAACAGCAGCTGCCAGTCCTGCTTTTCCCTTCTTACACACAACACAATCAGAGATAAAGATCAGTATCTCTGATAACCAAGACTTCCACCTGATGACTCTACTGATATAAAGCTCAGACAGTTTGAGCTTGCCCAATTCAGGCACCAAAAACAACTCAGTGTAACAGTTACAAAAATAAATAGAGAGCAATAAAGATGCTCAAAAATTCTTCCCTCCAAGCACATTAACTCAAACGTCACTAAGAGAGAGATACTATTCAGAGATACATGTGACACCTAAACCAAGCACTGCTTTACCCTTACAAAACATCACAGCTTTGTGCACTTTGATAAATTTAAGACACCAGGAGACATATAGGCCGAAATAGAAATCATGGTTTAAAAGTAAATAACATATTCTGCTGTAGTAAATACAGCAGAAATTTCAGGGTATGTTTGCCTTTTGTTTCCACTATTAGGCAATGAATCTGCTTTTCACATGGTGTAACTTTACCAGCTGAAATCTGACATTTAAAGAAATATTCATTTAAAAGACTGAAGTTTTCAGCAAATAGCACAGGGAACTTTTAAAGCCTTTTTTTTAATGTATTTACCATTTCAACAGTCTTAGAGTTGGTGCTGTCATCTTGTAGAACCATTTTTCAGCCAGTTACATGAAGATCTGCTGGGAAAAAAAAATAAAAACATATTTAACTTTCTTGTCATGACACTGTAATTCAGTTTCAAAATGTTACAGTACCTTAGATCACATAAGCAGAGTCACTGCTTTAATTTGTGATATGAAAAAAAATAACCTACAATCTCTGTTCACACAGGTGGTTGCACTAAAGCCAACAGACCCAGCAGCTTGTCCAACTCTGCTGCTCCAAACATGCCCCAAGCAGCCCCTCAGGGCAGGATCTCTCACTGCACCATTGATGCTTCATGTGCAGCCTTATTTTGAGAGCACCAGCTGCTTCTCTGTGCAGATTCTCACTTTTTTCCACGTTAAAAGTTCCACCCAGAGAGATAAAAATCACATGAGACTCACGAAATACGACATAACTTCTATTGCACTAGCAAAAAGGGAAGAGGACACCAGAGGCCCAAGAACTGCTCAGTCATTGCAAAACAGAACTATTGCATCCAGCTGTTCTGTGAGGGAAAGGCACAACCCCCCCCTCCTCCCTCTCTCCCCCAAAAAAAGTTCATAATAACAAGAACAAGAGACCCAGAAGAGCAGCTCAGTCACAAACCACGGGGCAAGTCAACTTGAAATTCTTCCTTGTGTTTGCTCAAGATTATTTCACCCACAGTTTGCAAGACAACACAGCAAGATAAGGTTGGCACACAGAGGAAATGATTTGAGTTTTTCCAGTTATACCTGCTGCTCCCATAACACAAGTCCTGGGACACAACCTCCTCCCTGCTCTCACATGTGCTGCCATCAGGCGATTCTTGGTTCATATTTGATGACTTTTGAGATAAGATAAACACAGACACTGCTTTCACTTCAACCAGAAACAAACAAACAAAAAAAAAAAGCTGGAAGTGAAGTGATTTTATATCCATAGGAAACATCATTAAATCCATGTCCCTCAAACACAACTCTGACCTCCACTCAGCTTCCAAAGGGTATCAGGAGATGAGAGCAAAGGCAAGAACCTCCAGGGGAGGAGGAAAGGTGAGCCTTATACAACATGACTCTTACATTCACCACAGCCCTGACATTTTTACTAAAAGAAAGTTTCCTGCAGGATCTGTGGAATATAGTGGAGCAAAAGATCCACTAGAAAGCAGCCAAGTTTTCCATGCCAGTACTGAGTACTGCTCCCAGCTAAACAAAAAGTTATACAAGATAAAAGTTTGCACAGAAAGAATGTTATTTTTTCTAACCAAACTAAGAGAAGTTAGCTTACCAAAGAGATGTTTCAACAATGTGACAGCCATACCACCAAACTGCCATGGCACAGCTGGATCCTGGTATCCAGGGAATGAGAACACTTGAAAAACTATCCAGCACTTCCTCAAAATTCATGAAACAACGTTTCACACTCGTTTATACAGAACTAGTAACACAGAATTGTAACTCATTCCATATTCCCAGGGTCTCTCAGCACAGGGTTCTCAGCTCATTCCCACATCACCCCAGCACTCCTGGGACCCTGCTGGGTACCAAGAGTGAGTCACAAACACCCAAATTCAGGTCTGCAGACTGAGTGCTGACAAGTGAGACCTCAGAATCAGCACATCCGAAGGACAAACCTCCCTGTGAAGCTGCCAAGGCCTCTGTAAGCACCGAGCAGCTCCGTGTTTAACACCGGGGATTACAAACGACACCCGTCTCACACGCTGCTGATCTAATCTCGCCCCCTGCAAGGGCTAAACAGATCGCGCTCTGTCACAGGACACACAGCCCCCGATCCCTGGTAAGGACAAGCACAGCAGCTTCCACCGAGACACCGCGGAACGCTGAGCCTTCCAGGGATGGCAGGAGTGATGGGAGGGCTCGTCCCTTCTTCCCATCAACAGGTATCTTGGAGGGAAAGTGGGAAAAAATAGAAGGGAGCGAGTAAATCTCCTTAAAGCACTTGGAGACAAGGGGGTGCCCGAGGAGAAGGAAATGTGGCTGAAGCCCCGGGGAGCTGCGAACAGAAGGGACGAGCATCCCGCACTCGCACCTCAAACCCGGGAGACCTCAGGAGCAAAGGGACCCAGGACAGCGGTGCCAGCTCAGGATCACGGGATCAATGAGGCTGGAAAAGCCTTGGAGATCTCCGCGCCCAACCTCTGACCCCGCAGCACCGCGGGAGAGCCACGTCCAGCCTTTCCTTCCCGGGCAGTCCCTTCCGAGGTTTAACCCGCCCTCCTGCCCAGGATTACGCCCAAACCCCCAACCCAAACCTCCCCTGACGCAGCCCAGAACTCCATCCTCCCCTCCTGCCGCTCCTTCCCGGGAGCAGCGCCCGGACCCCCCCGGCTACACCCTCCTGCCCGGGAGCTCTGGATCCCCCGGAGCCTCCCCTTTCCCGTCCCTCACAGAACTTGTGCTCCAGCCCCTCCGCGGTTCGGCCCAAAACCCAAAGCCCATTCGCGGTGCGGCCTCACCGCTGCCGAGCTCGGGGGAAGCGCCGCTTCCCGGCCCCACTCCCGCGGCTCCATCCCGGCACCGGGACACTCGCGCACCCTCGGCCCGGGCGGGCGCCACAAGGGGCCAACTTCCCTCCCGGGGCTCGTCCCGCGGGGTTTCTCGCCCACCACACCTCCGGCGTTGGCGGCGGCCCCTCACAGCCCAGCCCAGCCCGTCCCGTCCCATCCCATCCCATCCCAGTCCGGGTCCCATTCCCATTCCCATTCCCGGTCCCGGTACCTGAGGCCGCCCCGGGCCCGGCGCCCCCCGCGCTCCCTCCGGCGGCGGCACCGCCCTCACGCGCCGGACAAGGCTAATCCATCCCCGAGCCCAAGAGCCAACGCCCCGCCCCGCCCCGCCCCGCCCGCGGGCCGGACACATCGAGCCGCTCGGCCCGCGGCTCGCGCCA
>VYZS01004401.1:0-12323 GCA_013400695.1 Neodrepanis coruscans | reverse complement strand
CGTCCCCCGCCCGGCTGAGGGAGGAGGGCGGGCGGGGGAGATCCCGGTCCGCATTCCCGGCCCCGACCCATCACATTTCCGGGCCTCATTCCCGGCCCCGACCCGCCGCCATCCCGGTCCGCATTCCCATTCCCATCCCTGGTCCCATGTCCATCCTCGTCCCCGTCCTCATTCTCCTCCTCATCCTAACCCTCCTCCCCATTCCTGGTCCCATCCCCATCCCTGTTCCCGTGCCCATCCCGTCTGTCCCTCCGGGCTGTGAGATTCCGGTGTCCGCTCCGCGGGTTTCCCGGGATGGGCGGGAGCAGCTTTCCCGTTTGGAAACCCCGGGAATGCCGCTTCCCGGCGGTGGGAACGGGAGGGACTGGGATTCCCTTCCCCGGGCGGCGGGAAGAGCCACAGGGGACGGGAAAACCGGGAGTCTGTCGCTGTCTCCAGAACTGCGGGACATCCCCGGCGGCGCCCGGGAATTCCCGCTGGAATTGCTGCTCCTGGGAGCAGCGGCCGCTCCATCGAGGTGGAGCATCCCCGGCGGGGGAAGGGGTACCACAGCTCCCATGGATGGAGGAGAACTTTCTCCGGACGGACGGGCTGTTTCCCAGCGTTCACAGTGGCTTTTCATTTTCAAAGCACTGAGATAAACGGGCCCCCCAAAAATAACAAAAAGGCAAAAAAACCCACAAAAAGCACCTAAAATATGAAGGAACAAAGAAACCAGAGGAAGGGAGAGAGCACGGGCTGAAGAACTAGAGATGCAGAAGTGAGATGGAGCCCGAAACTAGTCTGTCAAAAAAAGGGAAGACACCAAGACCAAAGTGAGCCAGAGCCTTGAGAAATGCCCCCAAACGCTGTGAGGTGGAGGGATCTTGGTTTCACAGTTACCGTCATCTTTACACTCTGTGAGACAAAGTCTCACAGGACTGAGAGTGGTGGCAACTACTTAAAGGCTCAAAACAGGTGCCTGCTTCGCTGTCAGCACACTTCTAACGGCATGAAAAAGTGAAATTGTGTAGAAGTACAGGCTGTGTTAAAGCACAGTTCCCTTAATTTTGAGAGGCATTGGCCAGTGACTAAAGAGCTGTAAAAGGAAACACGAGACAAACTTAGAATCGACCAAAAATAGTGAATAAAATGAACTGTCACAGGCTTAGATGACATTGCAAAATGAGGTTCTGGGCTCGTTTGTGTTGGTTTTATAGTCCCCATTACCTCCTTGTAGGCAGTGTTGGTGAGGATTTATGAGCTGAGCCAGCCTACAGATAACCAGTGGTGTGTGTCAGGTGCTGCAGATTATCCAGGATTCACCTGCCAACAAAAAATAAAGCTTTTTTCAGAATTTATCTACTACATATTTTGGGGAATTCTATAGTAAAAACCACTAGGAAATAATAGTAAGCTATTTATACACAAGAGAGAAAGGTAAATAATGTTTAATTATAATTATGTGATATATATGTAGCTCAGAGGTTATTTTAAGTTGCAAATTGTTGAAATGAAAAATTACATTTCACCCTCCCTACAGGTTAGTGATGGAAGAGATCCATTATCTCTGGTATAAAAATGTTGGGTCTTATCACAATTTTTGTATATAAACAAAAGTTAATTCTTGAGAAGAAAAGAAAACTTTTAAGAACTTTTAGTCTGAAACTGATTTGGGCTTTTTTTTTTTTTTTGTTAGCCTGAATTTCTTACTATATCTGTATTTTAATTTGCATATAATAGTCCTAAGAGACATCTAACAAGGCTGATGCCTCATAAAACTCGTTGTTAGGAGTAGTAAGATACAATCCCTGCCCTTAGGCACTTACAGGGTAAATGACACAAGGAAATGTAGTGAATTATGCTCTTGGTTCAAACTGTCCTTTTTTTTGTTGTACTCTGAGTATAAATTATAAATTACACTGTATTGATTTGTTGTGTTTCCTGTCCTCCTTTAAACCAAAATTGCCAAAATGTGCAATATGGTGTTTTTGTAAGAACCTTTTACTTTATAACTTCTAAAAGGACTTTAGATAAAATTAATATCTTAGACAAAGAAGAGAATAAAGCACTGCTCTTGAAATGGTACATGCTGTGGAATTTGGGGGAGCTGAAATGATATAAAATGTAATTCCAAAAATGTGTGTGCATCTCACAGCATCCAATTTTCTTGGGTTTTGCAGATCTTTGCTTAAAGTATTTATAGTGACAGTCAGTAAACCTCCATGGCTTATCCAAGGTCAGTGAGTTAATAAGCAGTGAAACCTGAGAGCACAACCAGAGTTATGACTACAGTCCTCTGACAGAGAACCTACACATAAAAAATATTTCTCTATAGCTGATAGTGCCTTTACTAAATAATAGATTGAAAAATATTATGCATAATTTATATCAAAATAGGGTGAATGTTTTATATTTTAAAAAACCCAAACCATTGCATGTGTCCTTGTGAATGGGATGAATGGATAAGGCAGTAGGGAAAGTGGAGATTCTCAGGCTCTTCTGTCTTACCTGATCATGTGTCGACAGAAAAGGTCTGGAAAAGAGGAATTCACTTTTGAGAACAAGCATAATAAAGCTCAGCTTGGTTTGATGCCCCTGGGAAGTGTTGTCCCACACTGAGTGGCAGTAGCTGGTGCTAGGGATGGAAAAATATGTGATAGCAGATTTTCTGCCTTTTCTTCCTTTAGTCTCCTCTGACAGTGGAAAGCACATGGAATCTCAACTGAATTAAAACCATGGATATAACTCCATATGTCTGTAGCATATATGAGTTTTCTTCTTTAGGAGCCTTCCCAGTTTGCATCTCAATGTGGCACCACAGTTAAATCCCCCTTGTTCATGTTTTGATTTCAAGCATTTTGACGGGGGCAGCCAAAGAGAAGAGAACTGCTGTCCTTCAGATGGAGTGCCAAGCTTCTCTTCGTCACAGGATGAGGCACTTACACTGTGGTTCCTGAGTCATTTGAAGAAAAACAGGTCAACATTGTCAGAAGCCAAAAAGCTTGTACTTATTACACTTAGAAATGTCATAAGACTTCTGTATTTTTAGCTCTTGATTAAGTAATTTTCTTCCTATTGTAAAAGTTCACATGATGATCTTGTGTCTTCTCTGAAAGAAAATATTATAAGAATAATTTACTTTTTTTTGGTTTTTTTGTTTTTACTATTCCTTTTTTAGGAATTAGATTTCAGTAACACCTGATAAATATATATATATATATTGCAAATATACACATACTGCAAATTTATTTTTCTTGCTGTGAATATTTTAGTTGCTTAAATAGCAATTCTATAGGCAAAACAAAATTACATCTACTTCCCAGTAATATTTTTGTAAGATAAAGCATCCACTCTTTTTTACAGACCTTCTAAGTTGCATTTATGAAGAAAATTAGAATTTAGTTTCTGCCTGTGTAGGCTCTACTTACAAGAACACAATAGCTGATTGGGATGGAATGGATCATATCCCAAGAAGGATCTTTAATACTCTGTATGTCTTACAATAGTCTCTAGAAATGAACTGAATATTTTAGAGAAATGCTTCAAAATGATTGGGAACAGATCTTTGATGAACAAGATATTCATGTTGATGAACAAGGGAAAGCAGCAGAAGAAACTGCATTAAAATTTAAACTGGCAAAGTCAGTTTTGATCTGCATCTGTCCACCTTAGGGAAAGGATGTAGTCTGAGTGTTCAGGACTAGATTTGGTGTAGGATGCATGACAGCAGAGTTTTCCTCTGTTCTGTTGGGTTGGATCAAAAGTACATCTATCTCAGAATCATCCTGTCTCCTGTCATCATAATAGATGCCTGGGAAAAATGGTTTTGGAAACAAGGGAGGAGTTGTTTGCATGGCACATCCTTCTAGTTTTTAGAAATAATGGTTAACAGCACCTTACCTGGAAGCTTGTAACTCAGCCACTTTATTTAATACCTCCTTATGGATCTATGGATTTGGTTAATCCCTTCTGTGAACCCAATTACACAATAAAACGTGAGCTGTTAAGGATTTATTTAAGTAGAATCTTGTGGTGTAAAAGGAAGTGTTTTGGTCTGGTTTAGGCCACTGGTTACTAATCTTATCACATAACTTGTAATCCTTGTTCCAAGTCACCTCCTTTGCCTCACTGGAGTTTTAATGTGTCTTAATTTGTCCTCAGCTGCCCTTTATGTTTTCTCACATCCTCAGTCCTGCTTTGCACGAAGCCACTTGTGACCAAAGGAACGATTCTATTGCTCAACTACCCTCACTGCCTTCTCCTCCCAGTCCAACTCTTGAGATGCTGCCAATATATTAAGTGTAGTCGGACTGTTACAGTTACATTTTCCATTTTGTTTTCAGGCCTGTTTCATGTATTTACAAATATTTTGTATTTTTGACTCTGGCTGAGTTGCTACGGGGCTGTTTCCTTCACCGTTTTACCTGATGACAAGGCTCTAAGAAACCTCAGTGCTTAAAAATGTTTTATTTTGAATAAAATTTATGCTGATTACTCCGAAAACTACCAGTACTTACGGGAAAAACGTTACACTGCAGATGTAATAGAAGCAAAAACCACAAATATTTTTGTAATGTACTTTTTATCAACTGTTACTTTTAATAGCTGTAGAAAATTAATGGAAATTGGGAGCTTTTCCTACTTCCTATTGAACATTACTTCCAAATATTAGCAAGTAATAAAATTACAGACTAGTAAAACAACTTGTTTGGGGAACTTGTCATCACTTATTTCAGACTCTTTACTCTGCTGATTTATAATAAGAAAGAAAACAGGAAGCTTAATTGGCAATGGGATTTCCCAGACTGGAAATTACTAAACTGCTATCACTCAATTATTTTTCAGTAGATGAGTTGTGATCATAATTTGTTAAAAAAAGACAATTTGAAAAACCATTTGGAAGCCTATTCAAGCAAACCAAAAATTAAATGGAAAGTAAACCTTTCAGGAGTGTTCTGAATTACAGAATTACCATATCATTGAGGAAAAATCATAAGCAGGAGGGTACTGCATGTGTAACCCTCATGTAGGCTGACAACTAGAGAGTCATTTGAACACCAGAGCTGGCAGAAATGCATGTTTGAGCATGAATACCTGCTCTGTCTGGAGATGTGATCCGAAAAAAACCGAAACAGGCCTTAATAGAATCACATGTGAGTTTTACTTACATCGAGTTTTAAAAGCAACTTTTCTACCCGTCAAGTCGTGTGGTTTTCCCAGCACAGGGTTAATCAGCTGGAATTGCATATAATCTGACCCTGTATGCTCAGAACACAGAACAGTTTTTTATATTTTTGCTTTTGCACATTCCTGTATGAATAATCACAATGATTCACTGAGACTCCTTGCAACATAAGGTGCTATTCAAAGGGAATTGAAGTATTGCCCAATATGGTAATAGTTAACTGATCCCTTGCTGGGCATGCATAATGTTCCAGATAAGGCAGGTATTCTCCTAAGAGGGGCCTAAGGCAAAGGAATGAACGTCTCATATTGATTCTCACAGCATTAGCAAGGGAGACCTACTGTGTATGTACAGGTTCTATATAGAGAGCGCTCAAATGGATCAAGCTGGAAGCGATTCTGCATGGAAATACAGGAGGGAAAGTTTCGATTTTCACATCTTGTAATTTTAACAAGTACCTCTGACCTTTTTTAAAATGCAGATGCTCTTAAAATGCACCCAAAATTAAGTTTCATCAAATGAGAAATTGCATGGACAGAGCTACTGATTTGGGATTTTGACAGTGCATTATTTTAGATAAAAAAGTTTCAAAGTATATTCTCCTAAAAGGTCAAGTTGTTTGGCTTGTTAGGATGGAACACAAACTTGAAAAAGTGTGTAGTGTTCTAAATCAGGATTTTAATTTCCCATTCTTACAAGTAACAAAATTCATGTAGTTTGGCTGTAAGATTTTGCCCAATTTACATATTCATTAGCTTAATTTACCACAGTGTTTGCTTTTAGTAGTGTTTTTCAAAACAGTGAATTAAACACTTGGATACAACATTTATGTTAGTTTTGACATATTTCTGATACTGGACATGTGAAGCTCACATCATTAAAAATTGGATTTGGTCTTCTCCAAAAACATCCACATTACCCTTACAGTGCCTGACAGCGCTGCAGAGTGGCACAGCTTTTATACCTTCTGCTGATCCATTAAGGTATTAATTCAAGAAAATTTCCTACAGTCTTTCAGCAGGACCAACTTTACAGAAATGATTTTACAGCTTCTTTCTACATATATTTCCAAACAGCTTGAATAAATGCAGTATGGAGGTACCCAGCATTGAGAAATGGTTCCCATTTCATGTGCATGCAGCATCGTCACTAGAAATAGATTGAGTTATTTATTTATTTATCAAAGAACACAGTATTTTTTAAGTGTTCCACCGTTTACTGATTTTACTAGTATTTTTTATTGTTTCTGAATAAATTATGCATCTCAATAAGAAACTTGGACTGCAGATAGCTGTGATAATTGAAAAATACTGCACGAACTGTTCATTGCCTTCCCCCGGCTCTGTTGGAGAGAACATTCCTTATTCTGAGAGAGAGAACATTCCCTATCCTGCTAGAAAGAAGGCAGCCAAATTATTTAACCCATCAGAGGGGTATTTTTAGTTATGTCTCACTTTGTCTAGAGACAATTAGGGAGTGCTTATTCATGCTTCTGCAATAGAACTGTGGAGGCTGTAATATCCAGCTGACTGGAAAGGCTGGTACCATTTTCAAGCAGCACAGTGCTGCTTCCAGAGAAGGAGACCTGTCTATGTGAGTTCCAAATTCTCCTCTCCTTCCTGCATTATCTTGAAGTATGTACAGTAACAGTAACATGACCACAGTTGTGATATAATAACTTTAAAACATCTATTGTCTTCTAAAAGCTAATCTGAGATGTCAAGACTTTGGATCAATTGAAGAGAATATATTGTTTTCAAAAGACACAAACCAAGGAGAAAACTTAAGAGGTATAATAAGAGTGTTTCTAAACAATCCTCTTATGAGCGGCCATTAAGAATGAGAGGTCAAATATTAGCAGCCAAGTCCTCTCAAAAGTTAGTAAACATCTGTTAAAGCCTGAACAAGTGTCTCAGAGCAGAAAGTCATTTGTTTACCCGTCACACATTCAAGTGCTTGCAGTTTCAAATGGCTGGGTAGCTAAAAAAACCAAGGTCTATGATTCTTAATGGTACTGCTTTTGTGAAATGACCCACTTGGATCACCTTTATCCTCTGTTCCAGGCATCAACGATTTGGCACTTCTCTTGCTCTTGTACTTGCCAGTGTTTCAAGGTTTGGTTTTACCCTGATGAGCTTCTGTGCTCTGCTGGATGCCTCACTGGCTACAGATACCTGCAACAGCTGCTAGTAACATACTGTTTTTATTTAGCACATGGATGACATGTTTGAACAAAAAATAGAAAATCACTAAATTAAAAATTGTGATTTTACATAAATTATCAGGTTCTCATGGGTTTTACTCAAATTAATATTCATGACACGGCAAACACAGATGTTGGTGGCTAAAGCAGAACCACTGAGGCAGGTCAGGTACTTACTGATGTGATTGACTGAGATTCTCAGTTCTGTTGAAGTGTACAAGTCATATGAAAAAGGTAGCAATACACGTTCATTCCAACCAAGAAAGTAAATAGATACAACTGAGAACATAGAATAACATTTCTACTACATGTGAAAGCACAGATTTTCTGACCATGGCCAAGTTATCTACTACTATCACTTGGCTCTCAGGTGGGACCCTGTGGACCCTGTCCAGGATAGGTACAACTCAAGACAGTAGAGGTTTGTATCCTGCTTTGCTGTTGTAGGAATCCTGCTGCCATCGTTCTGCTAATTCACTTACAGAAGCTTTATAAAGGAATAAGATATATTTTTCAAGAGAAAGCACAGGATAGCAGCATAAAGATAATCAGTTTTGAATGGGAAAGCAAGCTGTGAATAGGAAAGTAGTGTAGGACTTTTGTAGATTTTTCAGCCCAGAAAATCAAATTCTTATTTACGTTATCACATTTGCAGTACAATTCTTTTTCTAGGTTTATCTTTTGGCACATGTTTTGCTTTATTCCTATCAAGTATAACAGACAATAGTGGTGTTACCATCATAATAAGTCCAAGGATATCAACATGACCCAGTTTCTCACTCATTTTACATACCTTGTTTCAGAGTACAAAGAATCTTAGTTGGGTTCTTTTCCCATCCATTATTTAGAAAAAAAAATATGGTTGGACTAATTATATTTTGAAAGTTAATGGTTTTAGTTGATCTAAGTCAGAACTCTTGGAGAGCAGCCACATCAAATGAGTTCCTGGTAATTTGCCATGACTTAACCATGTGCAGCTCCATGAAATTACATGCCTCCCATATGGCTGTTGCTATAGTTATGCCAAAATGAACCAACAACACTGTAATTTCGCTTGTGGCTCTTCCTGGAAGAAATCTACACACATCTTATATCTGGGTAGATAATTTTTTTTTTTTTGTGCTCTGTAGTATTCCATGAACTACTGGAAAATTTATTTATATTAAAATACTCAGAACATAATGGAGAAGTGATTAAGCAATGTATTTTATAAGAAATGCTTACAATAAAAGAATATTGTCAAATGGATAACCTAGACTTGATTTTCCTTAGCTGTTTCTCTGGCTTTTATTGTTGGCTTTACCTGGGTTTAAGGGTTGTTGAGTGTGATGTACTGAACATTACCATGCCTTTTAAATTCAGTTTATACCACTCTAAATGGCAACATGATGACCTGGGTGAGATCAGATTCTCAGCCCTTCTGGGCATTTCAAAAATCCTTTCACCCCTGCAAATTTAATTCCTGCTTTCCTTTTTTCTCCTTTTTTTTCCCCTTGTCTTTTCTTTTTTTTCTTCTTTTTTTTCCTTGCACTTTACTGTGCTTCCAAGGCCTGGAACTATATATGGATTCACAGCGTTGTTCTGTCTCTGTCTGCATGTCAAGGGCAGTCCATTAACTGCATAAAAACCATCCAGAATGACTGGGATGCTGAAAAGCTTCTCACATAGCTTAACAAAGGATTTGTAATGCTTTTGTATAGGCACTTACTTCTTCAGGCTGAAGGACTCGTGAAATTTTAATATTTAGTACTGCCAGAGCTAGTAAATCATACCTGCATCTTGAAAACCTTGGAGCTCCAAGATTTTATGTCAGAATTGAGGAAAATTTTCTGCACATTCCCTCCATCTGAATCAAATTACTAGACTGCTTCTGTGTTTACCTGTTGACTAATAAAAATACTTCCCTTCTGATTTTTATCCTCTCATTCCTTATTCATTTGTATTCATCTGCATTCCCTTGTTTTGTGCTTACATTTTAAACTGCCTGGAGGCAAACGGCAACAGAAGGAGGATGCTCTGCAATGGTAATGACTTCTGTTATCATGGATATTTAGAAAAAGATCGTCTGCAATCCAACTGTGCTTATAAAAACTGGACCTGATGCATCATGGAATGATGCTGTTGCTGGATTATGTGTCCTGTATGGGATTTCACTGAATCATTAGGGTTGGAAAAGATCTCTAAGATCATTGAGTCCAACTGTTAGCCCAGTACAGCTTTGCTCACCACTAAACCATATCCCCAAGTGCCACATCCACATACCTTTTGAACACTTCCAGGGATGGTGCCAGATAAAGGCAATTCAGAGTTTTATTCACTCCCATTCCAATGGTAAGATTAAGAACGTACTAAGGCACTGCCTCTGCACATTAAAAACTTGATTTCTGATACACCCTGAAACAGTGAAAACCTTTCCATAGGTTTGGAACTGACTTTTGGCCAAACAAGGATGAAAAGATTCAGAAAATTACATCATGAAAACAGATTGCAGGCTTTTTCTGCTGCTTCTGTACTGAAGAAATAAGTAAGAGTTAGAAAACATTTGCATGCAAGAAAGTTTTGAAATATACCAGTCAGCACTGCAATCCTGCTAGATCTAGCTGAATTTTAGCTTTACAAGCTCAAGTTTGTAATTTAAGCACAAGGCTTCTATGCTGAAAATATCCACCAAGACAATCTAGATGCCAATGCAAAGAACTATGAAGGAACTATACAGGAAGCAGTACTGAAATTCAGATTGATTTATTTGAATTTTGATGAGTAGTAGTCAAACTTGTCTTTAAGGTATAAAAATGTGAGATAAAATTGCTTAAAGAGAAATTTTGCCCCTTTATTTTATTGGACTGGCATCCAAGTCCACAGCCACCTGAAGAACTGCATCTGGCAAGACGAATAAAATGAAACATGAGATCTCATGGTCAGGGAGTTTAATCTTTCAACTCTTCCCTTGCAAAACTGTGATTGACTTGGCACCTTGATATTGAGTGAAATCCTATGCTTTTTGATCCTCATACATAAATTCCAGTGTAATTCAGTAAACCAAAATGCACTACTGCTGCTTTTTTCAATGTCATTCTTCATGCAGACTCAGGAAGAGAAAAACCGAGAGCAAGAGATCACAATGGAGTTGCTGAACAGAGTTAAGAGAAAGTTTCACTTTCCATATGAACTGCACTATTATTTTTCTGCTCAATGTCCTACCATTTCACAGAAACCACTTGTACTCACAAGGAGGACAAAATAAATCCACTTATTTTCTGTAGAGTGCACTACAGTAAGTCCTTAATGTTTTATAGTGAAATAATGCTTCCGTTAGCAAAAAGTCATCAGCTTACTTTTATAGCTGTTCTACTATCTGTCTTTTGGCTTTGTTATTAAAGCTCAGCTAGACTAATCAGGAGCATTATTTGGAAATATGAGGGAATAAAGACCAGTCAGCTTTGCAACACTAATGATTCCTCTGTTTAGATCTTACTACAGCTGGACAAACTAACTCGGTGGTGCTGATCCTCTCTGTGCCTGCTCCACGAGCTGCAGAGCCAGGACAAGGCCTGCCAGCTCCATCCTTTCTGCCTGCCTCAGGTTTTTGGCTCTTGCCTCATGCTCCTCCAGGGGGATAATTGAACTGGAGCCCTAAACTGCCCTCTCATTGCAGGATTCCATCTGCATGTATAACCCTGACTACCAGGTAATAAAACCAAGAGTAAAGTGAAAAGTCCAGATGTTACTTTATATGCTAACTGTATTTATTTTAGATAAATAGTTACCTATATACAGAAGCATATACATAAAAATAGGGCGATTTGCACTTTCTCTGAAAAGCTTTCAGAGATATTCATCTTTAATATTCTAGCACAGCATAGCTCACAAGCTACACAATATCCTGCAGAAATCCCTTTCATTATCTGTAAAATGTCTCATAATGTTCTATTCATTGACATTAAAATAAAAATGTTAATATTGTCAATATCTCCTTTCCCTGCTTATGTTCCTCAGGAAGATCTGGCAGCCCACAGAAGCCAGATGGTGGCTTGAACTTCAGAACTGAATTGCCTGGCTGCTGCTACAAAAAGGGATGGTTTTGCTCCCTCCTATCTCATCCTGAAGGGCATTTACCTAATCCATCCTTCGCATTGGTACTGGCTCTCATCTATCCCTCCAGTGAACTCAGGCAAAGAGCCTATTCATTAGAGACAGCTTCAACTAAATGAGAACCAACACTTGAATAAAGGAGCAAGACCACTGTGGAGGGCTAGTGGCTCCCTAAAGGACACAGGGCCACCTGCAGCTGTACAGGTCCGAGGTGAAGCCAGGATGTCAGTCTGCAATGGGGCCAGTGCTGATCACCAGGGAAGCTCAGGGGGACAAGGCAAGTCTAAGATCAAGCCAGCAAGTCCAGGACAGCACAGACCTACAATGCAGCTCAGACACAACCTGAGGGCCCAGGGCTGAGCTTAAATGGACCTCCTGTTCTCTCAGACAGGGACTTTCTCGGGTAGAGGGACCTGGTGAGTCTGATTAGAGCCATTAACATCCATTAGTGCCTGCTGAGCCATGACAATAACAATTACTCCTTTTGATGGACTACCAAATTTGTCCCCAGCATGACATCGGACTATGAGCTTCACATTTGTAAGGCAGGAGCAGCAAGCAAAGAATTGAAAATACCTGAAAGCTCCAATATCAGAACCGTTTAAACATTAAAATACTTTGAAAACAAACCCAAAATGGTGTGTGGCTACAGTACACTATGGGGCAAGGAATGGGTCGGATGTGGTAGGCACAGCACTCTGTGTTTCAGAGCCTGAAGGGCCATGAAAGATGGAGAAAGAAAGAGCAAGAAGTCCTTGTACAGAGATTTTTGTTAAATTTTTGTTCATCTGATCAATAGACCCTAACACTGCATTGTCCCTTGCTACCTTTGCACCAAAAAAAAAAAGGAGAACAGAGGCC
>VYZS01004400.1:182-17718 GCA_013400695.1 Neodrepanis coruscans | reverse complement strand
CAAATCGCTTATCTCGCCAAGAAAAGTAACTCTTCTTCCCCGTCTTAGAAGAGAAGCTGTGCAGATGCCTCAACAATGCTGTGCAGCTTCTTTAGGCACTGCCTAGGCATGCGGCACATGAGATTTTGAGCTGCGCACACGTTTCCCCTTGGATGTCCAAACTGGGTTTGGGAAATCACCCCAAATCGCTTATCTCACCAAGAGAAGTAACTCTCCTTCCCCGCCTTAGAGTAGAAGTAGTGCAGATGCCTCAGCAGTGCTGTGCAGTATCTTTGGGCACTGCCTAGGCATGTGTCACGTGAGATTTTGAGCTTTGGACAGATTTTCACTTGGATGTCCAATCTTTTTCTGGGCCAAAGTCCCCAAATCACTTTTCTTGCCAAAGAAGCAACTCTGCTTCCCCACCTTAGGGGCACTTCAGGCCATTCAAGGATGCTGTGTGGCTTTTTGGGTGAACACTTGACNCATTCAAGGATGTTGTGTGGCTTTTTGGATGAACACTTAACTGAGGCTACATGGATGGTCACCACCAGCATCTCTGTCCACTGATCTCGTTCTGCCAAAGCTCCATACCACAGATGAAGTTATGGGGCCTGGGGCACACCTAAGAGCATTATTAAGAATGGCAGTTCGGGTCATCTCTGCCTCAGAAATATGCCCATTCGTGGTGATTGTCTTTGCTGAAGGACCTGCATGCACTTGGTGTGTAATGCAACACGATGGAGTAACAGGGTGCGTTTCTGAGAGCAACATAGACCTTGCATAGAAACACACATGAAAGTCTGTGCTCACATCAGCCTACTTGTATATGTGTCTGAATGTCTGTAAATATGTACACACTTGTGAAGTTTAAGCGTTGTATATTTGTACAGGGATGGATAGGAAAAGAGTTATTTTTAGGGCTGGATAATGTGGTGGTTTGGGGGACTGAAGAGGAGGACAAAAAGAAAAAAAAAATAACTCCTTTCCTGTTTTCAGAGCAGTGAGGGGCGTAGACAGCCTGGCAGAGTATGAGAGGTATCTCTTTTCCTCCGTTTCCTCTCAGCCCCCTTGGGGCACAGGGACATACCTTAGAAGGAAGGTGGAGACTTACGAGGCCATGCAGGGATCTCTGGGAGTGGACCGAGATTATAAGAGAACTGGGAAACTGCGGAGAATTTTCTTCTCCAGGGTTCTTCACGACACAACCAATATGATTTAAGTGAAGCCATTTACTACGATCATCAGACTTACTTTTATACTATTTCTAACTTGTTCACACACTTCTAATTCTATTACTATTGGCAGACACTTCTTACACTGTTATTATTGGTTAATAAACTTATGAGCATACTTCTCTACACTCTAATTGGTTACATCTCTTTACAACGATACAGGTTGTGGTTGGCTTACTCCATGTGGGGTCTGTGGATTTGTTTTCTCTTTTTGTTTAACTTTTCTCCTGCTTGCATCAAGGTCAAATCATCTTCTCTTGCATGCGTTCTCATGAGAACAGCCAGGTCGAATTGTCCTTGCATATCTCTGTGCATACATTTCCCATGAGAAAGGCTAGGCCACAAAGCCTGTCTCTCATCAAAAGCTGAGTTGTGCAGGGGGCTTACTGCCTCCCAAAAATCCTATAACTCTGAAAATTTCCAACAAGGAACCAGTCTTCGTTCTCTTCTTGGCTGTGTGGCATGAGACAGAGCCTCTGCTCTCAACACTGCTCGCTCAGGAACCAGCACAACCCCCGCTGCTCCCATCCTTCCCTTGCGGACTCTTGAGGTCGCTGGACACAGTCTTCCAGCTGAGAATCTCTTGAGAACCTCTGCACCAACAGAAGCAGCAGTCCCTGGAACCCGGCCGTTTATTCACCGAAGCTCTGGTTCACGTGCCTCCACCTCTAAGCCTCTCCTGTGCTCCTGGGGGGTCCCTCTCCTACCTCTCAGTCCCTGAATGAGGTGCTGCTAGCCCATTCCCACTGTGGGGGCTTTTGTCCAGGGTCTCAGCGTCCTCCATTTTCCTTTCCCTGCTTTCACGTGTCCTCTTGCCCTTCGGACCCGTCCCGACTGACACACAGCGCCCCCTGCCGGCTGTAACAGCACAACTGCACCCCCCGTGCTCCTAAAGGGCTACCAAGGCGTGATTACAGCTCCTGCACCACACCACATTGTGACTGCTAGGGGCATAAGGGACAACTGTGTTTTTCAAAGACATTGATTATCAATGTTTTTTTTTCCTCTCCCTTTGGTTCACCACCTCAATAACAGATTCATATCAGTACATTCATATCCACATCCTTACACCTATCTATACTCACATTCCCCCATACAATCAATAAATTGTTCCCTTTTCTATACGTCTCTCATCTGTTGATAACACCTAATATTGTCCTAAACCAGGACAGTGACCTGCTGCCAATGCTCTTCCCGATGCCCCCTCAGGATCCCACTGGCCTTGCTGGCTTCCAGGGCACCCTTTTAACTCAGGGACAACTTGTTTTCCACCAGAGATTTCCCTCATCCATCCCTTTCTCAGACCACAGTCACATCATGCTTCCCAAGTTTGCCAGGACACCCCTGTAGTCATGGAATAACCAGGTAGATCCTGGCTGACTATCTGCCTTTGGCCAACAGGTAGGGCAACAGCTGAATTCTCATCTTCCTCTGGGGTCTCAGAAGCATCTATTTGCTTCACACTTTCCCAGCTGTTAATTTTCCTGAAGCTTGTGGAGATTTAATTTCGAAGCTGCCCACTCTCCTTTGAATTGGGCTGAAATGGGTCATTTGATTCAGGAAGTATTCTGAATTATCCTGACAGGTGTGTGGGCCCTGGACTCATGTCTGTGTTGTTTCCCAAGGAAATAAAACCAACAACAGGAATGTAACAAGGACATTAGGGGAAAAAAAAAAAAAAAAAGAGGTCCTCAAATCTTAGGAGAACTAACTAGTATCTCACAGCTGCTGGAAAACTAATTATTGATGGACTAATTTTGACCAGGCATCTGGAAGTACCAACTACGGATGCACATTTGTGTAGTGATGCTGCAGTGCAGGGCATGAGCACTTCCCACAGGATACAGGCAGGGCTATGGGTAACAGGGCTCTTCATGGGTTTTCCCGCACACGCAAAAAGTGGCGCCGAGTGGAGAATGCCAGCAGCCCTCGCGGTGGGTGGGACCAGCCCTGTGAGTAGTTGTACTGGCATGTGGGGCAAGCACAGCCCAGTGCCAGGGCCCTTGGGGTGCCCCGTGGTACCGGGGGTGGCCCTTTTCCCCCTAGGGCCCCAACCATTTTGGTAGGAAATGCCGCCATATTGCCTCGTGGTGAAGTCTTGTGGACGGGAGGTGCCCAAGCGCCATTGGCCAATCCGGAGGTGACCTGCACCAGGAGGAACCCGAGATCACGTGGAAATAGGCTCCCTATAAAACCTGCAAGCCCAGAAGCCCTCCCCCTCTTTGGGGCTCAGCAGTCCTCGGAGCTGCATCACAGCACATCTCTGCTCAGCGTTTTTCCTGTGTGGCTCAGGCAGCAGCACAGCTTCAGTGACAGCGGAGGCAGCGCAGGGCTGAAGACCGCATCGCTCACCAGCTGTAGTATTTCTCTCCCCTTTTGGGTTCCCCCCTCGCGGTTTCTTTTATTTCTCTTGTTTTCCAGGGACCTTGTCATGGACCCGGCGCCATTCCATTTTCTTCCCTTACTCCACCAGCCCAGCAGCCAGGCCTGGAGGAGCACAGTCTGTCCCCCTTGCATGATTGTTGTCAGGTTTCTGTTTTGTAAAATAAATTCTGTAATTTGTTGTTGAAACTATTGTATTCTCTTGTCACTTTTAACACCCCCTAGTGTCCAAACCAGGACACACATTTAAACAGTGGTGATTAATTAGCATTCCCCATTTTATTTATCCCTTCTCCTTAAATCAGGGCAGACCTTGCTCAGTATTTTATATATTTTAGAACTGCACTTCCCTTTTCCATTAAAACAGCGTCAGCCGAATTTCTGAGATAACAAATTAGAATAAAGTAGCTTTTTGTGAATGCTGTGAGAGTGATGCTGTGTAATGTCTGCAATGTAATACATTAAAATATAATAATCTTTCTACTTGTGAAAAAATAATCGGATTAAATATTGACCTTAATACAATTTCCCTTTGTGACCTTTATTGAGGAAATAAGAAATTCTTTCTTAGATACTAAAATTGATCACAGCAAAGAGTGTTTGTCTAAAACTCTTTCTCCCTGAGCGCTTGAAACAAAACTTCCAGTGTCACACAACATTCAGTTCTGCACCAAAGCTGCCCTCCTCTGTAATCATCCTGTCCCTGGCTCCCCAAAAATCTCCTCCAGAACCTCTGACTTGAATTATCCATCGCTCCCAGGGCTGCCAGGAACACCTGGGAACAGTTAACCATGTACCTGCTCTTGTATTCGACTTACTTGGGTACCATGTCCACAGTTTTCTGGGAGGAGAGGACACAGTCTTGAGTGGCATGCACTAAAAGGGTAATTTTAGCTTTGGTGCCCTAAAAAGGTGATGTTTTCTATTCTTTAAGCACTTCATCTGAGCTTTGAAGGCCAAGATTTGTAACAGTTTGACACAGGATCTTTTCTTTGCTCTTTGAAGAGCTGCAGAAGAACCACTGCACAGACACGGTCCCTTCTCCAAATCCACTTTTGATTCCAGCACAAAGAGCTCAGCAGCAATTTTTCCCTCCAAGCAAGGCCAGCCTGTCCAGAGCCACTTTCAACAGGACCTCCTGAAAGCCAAATATTGGTTAAAACTAACACGTCTATGTAAAGCACAGCAACTCCCCACTTCTGCCCACAGTGCCTCAAACTGCCAGAGGGCAGGATTAGGTGGGATATTGGGAAGAAATCCTTCCCTGTGAGGGTGAGGAGGCCCTGCCACAGGTTGGCCAGAGAAGCAGTGGCTGCCCCATCCCTGAGAGTGTCCAAGGCCAGGCTGAATGCGGCTTGGAGCAACTTTTTGCAGGTTTGGTGTTGCTTCTGCTGGATGGCTCACAAAAGGATCAATACAATTTTATCCTGTGAAGAGCCACAATCATTGCCAGGAAGATAAACTACATTGCCCTGTCTCATACCACCCTGAAAGCCTCAGTTTTGTTGTGCCATGAGTGAATTTCCCAATTCTGCTCCTGTTTCTGCACTACTGATCCAGCTCCCTGTTACAGCTTTGTCATGTGACCAGCTGTTCTCCCCTTGCTAAAAATTCCCTTTTTTTTTCTTTCAAATCCCTTTCTTATTTTGCTGACCATGCAGGTTTTCCAGCTCCATAACCAGATTCTGGAAGGATTCAAGCTGTGGTGTGGGGTCGCTGAGTGCTCATGGTGGTACACCTCTGCCAGCAGAAGGCACCAAGACAAGACAGACATCACCCACCACTATCACACTGTCCTTTCCTCCACACCAAATCCTGGGTTAAATGAATCCCTACCATAAATACATAAATATTTTAAGGTTCCCTGATTGATATGTGGGGCTATATATTCTTCCCCATAGTAGAATATACTTAAACAAAGGAGAAAATTAAAATATTTCTATTTTCCTCCAGGCTTTCCATGTCCTGCCTCCCAGTGGGAATCACACAGCCCCACAACTGATAATTTGGATCTTCCTTATAGTGAAAATGCTGTACGAAACCACAAAAGCATCAGTGCCTGCTTGGAGGACTGGCCAATTAAATCAATGATGATTATCACCTTGATCCATCAGCAGGGGAAGGGGCTTGTGCCTTGCCTCAGCCTGACAAATTCCAGTGGTTAAACAGCTGGAAATTATATCCCCAGACACAGATCTGTTATTCCACTTTCTGTATCCAAAGCCATTGCTAATACTTGGCTTCCCAATAGGAAAGTCAGGGCGATCTTTTTCTACTGGATCAATCTGTCAGTGTGGCATCCCCAGAAATTAAAATTTGGAATTCTGTATTACATCCACAAAAATAAAAAAGAAAAAAACCCTCCTCCCCAAAATCTTGTGCACATCTGAAGGATTTTATAAAGCCAACAGTGGGTTTGAAAGTTCAGCTAAAGTAAAGCTGAATTTTAGATAATACATTTTCCATTGCTGGAAGAGTGGAATTTCTTATGCTCTTTGTATTGTGGGAAAAATTCTGGGAGCTTGGACAGCACAAAGGAATGTCACTGACGGGTTTTCCTTTTGATGAGCATGGAAAGCTCTACTGACCATCAGTAGAGGACCATCAGCTTGAGGATCCTTCTCAGAGCTACAGGTGGTGGAGTTGTGAGTCTCTAGAAATAAAGAAACAACTTCATGTTCCCTCAGAAAATTGAGAGCAGCTGGGAGAAAACATTTCTCTAAAACCACATGACCTTACTCAAGTATTTAGTAAGGACAGAACCGACAGACTTTGCAGTAAAAATCAGGAAGTGAAATAATAACAATATCTTTAACAGGGTTAAAATAGAACATTTTACTAGTTATTTCAAAGAATAGATTTTTTTTCTCTCTCTTCCATCAGTCTTATCTGTATGTCCAGCCTACAGCTAAATCCCAAACAGCTGTTTTTTCTTACATACCAAGTGCAAATAAAAGAGTTAGGAAAAAGAAACACACTGTGGGTTGTTGTTTTTTTCCTTTGTGTGATAGGCTACATTGCATTTTTCATGCCTGAAAACAAGCACCATTGCTCAAAATATTTGGTCAGAAACCTCAGCTCCAGAAGGACGTATTTGACAAAAAGGTCACATTGAAATGGAAGAATGTGTGAACAGCTCCTACAGACAAACATCCAGAGGGATCTGGAGGAGGAAAACCTGTGCAAGGGACAAAAACACAACCACAGCAGCAAAGTCCATTTCCTGCCAGAGTAAAACCATCCTCATCCAGTTGTTGCATTGGAGTTCCAGCTGTGGAACAGGGAAAGAATAAAAATGCCAATCCTTTCCTCACTTGTATTTATCTGTTGACTCCATATTGTTCTCACAATTAGTTTGATCTTATCCTGAAAAAAAAGTTGGCACAACATAACAGGACGCTTTCCTCATGTGAATATGGTTCTTTTTTCCTCTCTTGACATCACAGTGGAGAAAAACACTTTGCTCTGGATCACCAATGACTTAGTGACTACAAACAGTGGCATTTCTCCGCTCCCTGTTCAAGCTGTGATACAACACACTCAGTCCTTTGAGATACAAACAGGAATTGGAGGAAGGTGCCCAAACTGACGTAATGTATTTTACAATTAGCGAGCAATGGGGGTTTGGAGAACAATTCTGTGTGTGTGTTCTGTGCCCTTCACAGATCTGTCTATGCATATTACCCTCTTAAAATATTCACTTTTTATCCTCTTCTCCCTGTGATCCATTTTTTGTTTCAGCAGGTTTATGTTCAACACTATCTGAGAGGAATGCTGATTGCACAGCTTAACCCAATAGCCAGCTGGGCTTGGAAATGGATCCAGCCCCTTCCTATTAATTACTGTTTAATGCCTATTTCAATAACACAGGCTCGTGTATCATTCTGGGTTATTTTGTGGGAATATAGCCATAGGATGACAGTTACTGATGGAGCATAAAAACTGCAGCTAAAAACTGCAGAAAGAAGCAAACAGACCTGATGAGGGAAGAGATGAAAAGATGAAAAATTGACTGGAGAAGAAAATTGGAATGAGCTCATTTATGAACAAACCATGGCCAGGTAGCTCTGAATATGATTAATTGCTACATATTTTCTTCCTCTTTGCAATTTTTATCTCATTTTGTCTTTTATTCCACTTTTCTGTGTGGCAGTGCTGTAATCTCAGCAACTCTGATTCCACGAGTTTGCCAGCTGGGCATTGGGTGAGATTCTTCGTCTGCATAAACTGCTCTATCCCTACTGATTCTGGAATTGTTACTCAAATTTAAGGCAGTCCAGGATTTGCTCCGTTGACTTTCATGGATTTATTTTGAATTTATTACTCTGAGTTCAGAATGCAGAGCTCTGGATATAAATCTCCAACATAAAGAGACAATTTATAAATCTAAACAGCAGAGCCACAAGCACCATACAGAAAAAAACAAGTCAGGCAGGTATAGAACTGTCTGGAAAGTGACCCAAAAGGTGCTGTGCATTTATTAGTAGTTTACTGTTTATTAAACAAGAAATCCAGATCAAAAAGAACTCATTAATAATTTAAACCAAGTATTGTTTAGTGAAATGCGTCAAAAGAGCTGGTGGGGAGGACAATTAATAGGTACAAATGTGAGTGCAAATTTTGTTGCGTGTTGTTTGTAGACAATGTGTGTGCACAATACAAACTCCATCCACTTCCCCTGGGTGACAATAAAAAGCACAGTTTATTATAAACTGAAGTAAAAATGAAAATAAAAAAAGAAACTAAGATCACAGTTTTGTCATTGGTATGTGAAGGTTGTTCCAAGGGCCCATCCAGAGCTCCTCCTCATCTGACTGCATGTGTTCACTATGTGACTCCAAGGGCTCTTTGACATCCTCATGGTCAACATCTGATTCTTGCTCTTCTGTGCTTTTGATTTTGGTTGCCCCGGGCTTTGTCACTACATTTGCAGCCCCTAGAGAAGAGGAAGCAAATGAGACACTGTGTCTTGTGTTCATTTTGTCACTAGAAGAAGGTCCCTTTGACAGGGTGTTCAGTGGGACGCTCTCCTCATGCGTCACCGCCAGCTTGTCCAGTTTCTTGAACTGTTTCCCCAACCTCACTGGAGATGTGACTTTTAAATTATTCCCGAGGCAAACGCGCCGGGTTCTGACAACAGAGCCATTTTGTGCAATGTAGATGTTCCCATTGAGGTTGGTCTGGATATTGGAGTTACTGGGACGGCTCCTCTGGCTGGAATCAGGAGCGCTGTCCTCTCCTGTGGAGCTGGTTTCGTACTCCGGGTCAACGATCAACTTGATCCTTTTCTTTTTGGCCCACTGTTTGACAAGAAATACAAATGTCATCACATCTCAACACTGGTTGTATTTTCCATCTGTTAATTAATTAATAACTCATATCAAGTTTTTATTAACTTGGCCTTTGCTCCCTTTCCTCAGGAGCTGGAAGGCATTAAGGGGGAAGTTCCAATACTTTTAAGAAATTTAAGTTTCAGGAAGGCCTTAGGGGTTTTCTTCCATGACTCCATTGTGAATACAGTGCAGAGAAGGCATCGGGCAGGTCTGCTTTATATGCATAACACATAGAGCAGAGAAAATCTTGGGATCTACACAAAGGGAAATTCTCAGGCACCATGTTGGCAAAATTGGCTGGTTAAAAAAAGAAGAGCTCAATATAAGGCTTTGTTCCAACTCTAACCTGATGGAATCAAAGGAGATGCTTGGTTATTAAATGGAAGATGGTGAAGAAATGAGACTTTAGGTTTTATATAATTTATGTATTTTTCTTTAAAGAATTAATGCAAACAATTCCCATGCTGCCATGACTTTGTACTAATAGTGATTACTACAGAGTGATTACACAAACCCTACTACTTATTTTAATTATAATTGATCTTTTTAAAATAAATGCTGAAATGAGCTACTATCCTTCTTGAATTAATGATGCAAACACTATCAGCAGATCCCATCGGTTAACTCCTACTGCAAAACACATACAAACATGAAAAAACCACTTTTTAGAGAGATAAAATCATGCAAGGTCCAAAGAAGTGGTGATTGTTCTCAAGCTTTTGAGAAGTTATACTTGGTACAAATTACTTAGCTGCCTGCTCTTACTGCTCCTGGCAAAGATGTACAGTTTTCCTCCCATGAAAATATTCCAGTGGATGAAAAGACTGCCTGGTTTAAATGGGATTTACGTTAAAACACCATGTGCAGCAATGTTGTGCTGTGTGGGAATGAAAAGGAGTAGGTAAATCGTCATGAATCTAGTTCAAAGGGATTTTTAGATAAAGTAAAATCAAATGAAATCACTGTACTGTTACACAGAATTTGGGAATGTAATCCAGTTCCTCTCCTGACCAAGCTCTCTTGGTACACCTCTTCATTCCCGCTTGTGCATCACTGGTATTTGCAGCCTGAATCCCAGGATCCAGAAACACTTCAATTCCAGCTCTCCTCATTATAACTCTGCAGTTTTGGGAGTGTTTCTGTGCTGCAATTTCCCTTGCTTTCCCTGCAAACAGGGCTAACACTGGCAGCAGACAATTCGTCTGACGATTAGCAAATGAACAGTATGGGACCATAACGTAAGATTTTAAAATCTTTTCATCCTTATCATTCAAATCCTTCCCCGAATTCCATGTTTTGCCCCATTTCCTTTCTGAAGTGTTGCATTTTGTGACAGACATAACCTGCATGAGCACAGGGCCCTTCACAGATTTGTGCCATCAGGTTCATCGAGCCTCATCCCAACTACTGCAAAATATGACATTCCTCTGCTTCAGGATGTGTGTGACGTGAAAAGGAATAAATCAAAGAATCATCACAATGCATCTTTATATTAGCAAAGAAAAAGAAGGACTTTTTCCTGTCACTGCTCCAGGACAATTAATTTTTACCCACCACCAAATCACTAAGTATATATACAGTATGTGTATACATATATATATATATTCCTTTTGAAGGGCTTGATTTCCTATAATTCTGAATGAATAAGCTTTGACCTTTTCTCTTTGACTGTCTCTACTCCTGCCACCATTTAGGAAAGACCACACAGAAGGCACAGCAACTCAAGTCACTCCTCACTGCAAACCATCACCTACTGTCACTCCTCTTTAAAAGGATGTAGAGTTTCCTGCAGCCTCTGGCTCTGTAACTCCAGTATCCAGGGTCTCATCTGACTGTGACTCACTCTTTTCCTGGGACACCTTTTTCCGTGTTTTCATTCTTTTCTCGTTGGTGTCAGAGCTCCGAATTTCAGTCTCGGGAAAAGTAGCATTTTTACCTGTGCTTTTGTTGTCTTGGGGACCTTTGGAAACCCCACTGATTTCACTTTCTAGGCAAGAAGATTCATTCTTACTGACAGGTTTCTCCCTGTCACTGCTGTCTGTATCCACCTCCTCTGTGCTTTCCTCCTTGCTGTCCCCACCACTAAGAGCTGATTTTCCTCTTCTGCCCTCTCCAGTAGCAGCAGCTTTTGCACTGGTGGATGTTTTAGAAACTGCCTTGTTTAAATTATCTTCTGTCTCATCTTCTTCATCTTCTTCTGACACCTCTTCTATTGTATCTTCTATGTCAATGCTGGCAGAAGACGTTTTGCTCTTATAGCTGGATCCTGAAGTTTTCCTGTAGCTCATGTCTCTGTCACTTCCTGATGCAGAGCTAGCAGTGGATTTCTGGCTGTAGCGTCTTGCCCTTTCATCAGAGCTACTTCCCCTGCTTTTTGTAGTGGACATCTCAGTGCTTCTTCTACTGCTGGACTCACTGGTCCCTGACCTGCTGTAGGAACTTCGTGTAGAGGAGCTCTTTGACAGGCTGCCATCTTCATCACTATCAGAGTCTTCTTCCTCCTCCTCAGATGAGTCGTCCTCCGATTCACTGCTTGAGCTGGAATCAAAGTCATCCTCAGAATCCCCAAAATCCTGCCCCGTTTCTTCATCCGAGTCCACGGTGCTCTCTGTGGCTTCGTCTTGGTCCAGAGTTATTTTCAAGTAGTCTTTGTCTTCTGACTCCGAGCCAGAGCTGCTGCTCTTCTCAGATGACTCCTCTGAAATGTGTCTCCTTCTCTTCTTCTTCTCATAATCGCTGTCCTCCTGCTCACTCTCTGCTGTGATACTTATGGAAACTCCTGATTTCCCTTCATCCCTTTCAGACTCCTCCTCTCCACGTGCCAAATCCCTGCTAAGAGGCTCCTGAAACTTCTTGGAGATGCTGATGCGTTTCAAGACCTGATTTAGTTTCCTCATGGAAGGTCTGTCATCTGTGGATTTCTGGAAGTAGCTTCCCCTGATAATCATGCTTTTGTCTCTGTCCACTTGGTGAGCCAACTTGGCATAACTGGAATCTTTCCTAGTGCCTTTCACTTTCTGCAGAATCATCGGGAATATCTTTGATTTCTTCCATCGGGAACGAGCAGACTCAGCTCTTCCTACTGGTTTGTGAGCACTGACTGCTACACGACTCACATGCATCACTGCTTTTAGTCTCCTTTTTCCCTGGCTGGTCCTAAATGTGCTTCCAGGATCATGCCTTAGGTCCAGCCTACCACCTAAATGTCTAGTTTCTATTGCAGCCCCCGCTGTCTGGCTTATCCCTCTGCTTGGAGGACCTCTGACTTGACTCATCCCCTGCAAATTATGAAAATTAATTGATTACCATCTGAAAGACAGTGAGAATGAAAACCTGTACTCTAAAATAAGTCAGTAGGAACAAATGTAACGCTTTTTATAAGCATCAAAACTCACTTATCTGTTTTAGAACTGTTTTTTTACCAAATTTATGGGGAAAGTTTTACTTGTGCACAAGTACCTTACTCTGCAACAGGGAAAAATACTGGCTCAGAAGCATTACTTCTCATTTAATAATGGATTAAGAGCTTAGTACTCATGAAAAATAGATATTTTTTTTTTAAAGGAACACTTACTTCAACTTTCTTCTGGTTGCCATTAACATTTTGAAAAAAAAAAATTAAATTTAGTTGTGAACTTTATGATAATGAGTTCATCTGACAAGGTTTGGCGGTCCTTCCTCCTGTTGCAGAGGCAGACCCAGCACACCAGAGACTCTCACCTCTTCTGCTGTGGATCCATGTGGACTGTAGTAGTAGCCACCGTCGCTCTCCACCACCACTTCCCCATACTCATCGTACATTCCTGATGGAGACAGCAGCCGCCGGCGGCTCCCGTACTGAGGCAGCTCATACCTGGCAGAGACAAGCACCAACATGTCTCATCACACAGCAATAAATCACAGAACCACAGGACAGGCTGAGTTGGAAGGGACCCACAAGGATCAGTGAGTCCAACTCTTAACCCTGCACAGGCCCATCCCTGAGAATTGCACCACGGGCCTGAGAGGATTCTCCAAAGGCTCCTGGAGCTGTCACTTCATGTCACTTACCCCTCTGGGTGAAAAGCACTTTCTAATATATGGTCTAATCCTGCCCTGACACAACTCCAGGCCATTCCCTGGGCTCCTGTTCCTGGTCCCCACGGAGATCAGTCCCTGCCCCTCCTCTGCCCCACCCAACAAGTTGTTCCTGCAATGAGGTCTCCCCTCAGTCTCCTCTTCAGCTTAACACACCAAGTGCCCTCAGCTGCTTCTCACACGCTTCCCTTAAGGCTTTTCCCCATCTTTGCTGCCTCCTTTGAAGACTCACTAATGGCTTAATATCTTCCTTATATTGTGGTATCCAAATTGCCTCGATATTGCAGGTGGAGTCACAACAGGTTCTGTGCACAGACTCATATCCCAAAGAACTGCTTTTCCCTTTTTTCTCTTTAGCTTTGAGAAGATAATTATTCTTTTTTTCCTTAGTGCCAACACAATCCAAACCCTCTTTCTGTTCCAACTGGCCACAAGCCTGTTAGGATTGGGACTTGTGAGGTCTCTGTGATTAGTCAAGAACCTCCCCAAGTGCAATGTAATTGTGGAATGAAAGAGCAGTTTCCCTGGGATCACTTCTAGAGAATCCCTATGAGCTTGTAAGGCCAGCAGGAACCCCTGAGGTGCTGCAGTCAAATGGGCTTTATCAGAGCAAGGCAGGATGATGTTTTTTGAGGGACATTTCAAAAGCCTGATGCTGGCTGGGAACTGGGAAAGGATTAATCCCTGAACTCAGAAGGGGAGAAGGTGATGGGAATCAGGTGTAACAAGATTGCTAAAGAAGCAGGGAGTTATCGAACACTCCTTTAACTTCCGTAAAGAGTTTTGTTGTCACTGCACACCTTAAAATAATCCCGAGCTGAAGGAAAGTCTCCTGCTCAACTGCTGTAATAATAAACACCCCCAGCATGGAAAAGCAGCATTTTCATAACTAAATAAGAAAAATGAAAATATACCCATGCTCATAACTGTAGTAATCTTGTCCATAGTATTCCTGTCCTGGATCAATTCCAGACTCCATGCTTAACTCCTGTAAAAGAGAAACACTAAGTGAATGGAAACAGTTTAAATACAGCAAGATCTGACGGAAAAGGCACAAATGTAATTATTATTACTTATGATGTAATTACTTATAGCGACTGCAGGAATGATCACCCCTCTGTATCACAAAATTACCAGTGATAGCAATATCTCACATTTGCTCTATTGTTTATTCTGGAAATAATATTGGGTTTGAAAGATCTAAAATAGAAAGGTTTGTAATCCAGGTTTTACCTAAGAGCCAGGGGAAAAAAATCACCTCAGACAGACAAGTTTTTAGTAGGAAAAAAAGCAATTAAAAACTAACAGAATAATTAAAAAATGAAAAACAGTGATACCTCTGGTCTAAGAAGAGAAGGTCTCAGCAACTGCTGTTGCTACAAAAGAAAATGAGAAAGGGGTTAATAAGACAGCAACAATTAAAGTGTAGCTCATTGGAAATTGGAAATAAATGCTAAACCCACAGGTCCTTCAGAGGTTTTTATGGATCCTTCTATATCCTGTGAGAATACTGATAAGCACCTCAAGTAGTAAAATCCCTTTACAGCCCCCCATTTCTTTTGCCTAATATAAAATCAAGTTTCCAGATCATGGGGCGATTCTCTAGAATATTTAACTTAACTATCAGAGGCCAACAGAACTAAGTTCTGTATCTGAGTTAAGAGACGCAAACCAGCACTGCAAAGGGAGGGAAAAAAATCAGTAAATATTAACCCTTATGACAGAAATGTGTTTTGGAGATTTTTCCAATTACTAAATGAGATTGTTCTGAAGGAAACTCTTCTCCCCGTTATTCATTGATGGAGAAAATGGTGCTGCAAGACTAACAGACCCCAGTGAGCTGCAGAGAAGGTCTGAGCAGCCCAGTCCCTGGCCCATAGCAGAGGATTAGGTGTGAAAACACAGCAAACCTGAAGGGAACTCCCTGGGAAACTGCTTCTGGCAGGTGGTTAAGCAGCAATCTTCTAGTCTGGAGATCATACCTGTGCCATGTGGGATGTGAGTCCCCAGGGAATTTTCTGCCTCATGAACTTCTTGAATCAGTTCACACTTCTGGCATTTTAAGATTTCAATAGCCACGAGTTTTCCAATGTTGAACCAGAATGGTTTGGGTTGGAAGAGACATTAAAGCTCATCCTGTTCCATGCCCTCTGGGGACACCTTCCACTATCCCAGGTTGCTGCAAGCTCCACCCAACTTGGCCTTGGACACTTCCAGGGATGGGGCAGCCACAGCTTCTCAGGGCAACCTGTGCCAGGGTTCCCTCACAGGGAACAATTCCTTCCCAATATCGAACCTAAACTTTGAAGCCATTCCCCCTCATCTTGTCACTCCAGTTCCTGAAGAACAGTCCCCCTCCAGCTTCCCTGTAGCCCCTTCAGATCCTGGAAGGTGCTGTGTGGTCTCCACACAACCTTTTCCTTTCCAAGATGAACATTCCCAGCTCTCCATCCTGTCTCCACAGGAGAGGTGCTCCAGTCCCCTCAGCAACTTCATGGCCTCCTCTGGAATTGCTCCAACAGTTCCATGTACTTCTTATGTTTACAGTGATCCAGGTGAGGCCTTACATAAGCAGAGAAGAGAGGGAGAATCCCCACACTCAAAGACTTTATGTAAGAATATGTTGGCATAATTAATATTTTAAAGATAATCAGGAGAAGCCTCACCTCTTGCTGTGCATATCCTCGCCTGGAAGTCAGGAAAAGAGAAAAAAATCAATTAGTATAACTTTGTGAACCTTCCTAAAGGTGCACATTGCCATTTTTGCTGGAGAGAGGTGAAAACATAAAGCAACTAGAAATAGAACTGGCATGAAAAGAACCAATGTGTTTGGATTTGCTCAGGACACAGGGATCATTGCATGGTGAAGGCCACTGAAGCTTTGGGATCTTTTCTTGCTTTAGATTACAAATGGATGAGGAAAAAACCCCAATCCCCAGAGAACCAGTGCAGCCATTGGGACTGAGCACAGGGAAAGGGATCGTGAGGGGTCCTGCCCTTCCCTGCTGCCCCAGAGACCCCCACAGAGGCTCTGTCACATCACACATCTGTTCAATCGGGGAAACAACTTCTCTTCTACATCTGGACTTTCTGTATCCACTTAGGACTCACAAGGAATTGCCCTGGAGCTTCTATCACTAATTTCTTGTACCAACATTATTATTCAAATTACAAACTTCCCAACATTTGCTTAGCAAGGGGGTGTTAAATATTTTTTTTTTTTTTTGCTATCTATTGTTATTTTGCCACAGGCTTTGTGCTTCTGATTTTATTCGGAATTTGATGTTTTAATTCATTTTCCTGGAGCCATTCCTGGGCATGACAAATGCATTTATGCCTACCAAGTTCTCTACTTATATGTTTTGTGCAGGAAAATTAATGCAGTTTTGGCAAAATTACAGGAGAACAATTCAGGCCCTGGATTATTTTTATTGTATTTTTTAAGAAGGAAAGCGTAAATGCTTAAATTTATGTTAGGCTTAGCCTAGTACGCAGACAGCAGTCTAGAGGAAGTCTTTCATTACCCTGAGTAACTAATAAAGAACAGTGAAGTCCTTTTAATTCTTTAATTTCAGCATCTCCTATTAATATTCAGCACATAGAATTGATTATCAGCATTAAATTAATGCTGTTGCCTATAAATATAAGACTAATGAACAAATTAAATGAAAATTTATCATCAAAAGATGATCTGAGGCTTTTCAAAGCCCACTTGAGGAACATTGTATTTAGTTTCCATATTGCCAACAATCTTCAGGTAAAGAAGGTCTGAGAAACCTATTACTTCTAATTACTCTCAGATTGTCTTTACATTGCAGATTAAAAGCACAATGTAAGTAATTCTAATCAAATTTGGAATTCAACTTTCTTAAAAATAGCACCACACTGGGTTTTGAGAGATGCTGATACTTCTCTGATAATTTGTGTGTCCACAATTAGAAGGAAAGAAATGTCCCCAAAAAGACATAAAATACCCACTCACTCAATACAGCACAAGGATCTATTGTGGCAAAAAGGCAAAGGTCAAAACAACAATATTTGTTTCTAGGAAGGAATCAAAGCTCTCCACAGAGGGAGGAATTGCTTCTGGATAAAGCATTATCAGTAAGACTTCCTTGCAGTCAGAGAGAAATCTTGAGTGTGACATGGGAAGCAGGGCCATGGTGCCTAGGAGGATTTAGGATAATAGAGCAGAACTGGTACTTAACATGAGAGAGAAAACAATGAACTCACATGTACAAAATGTGTCAAACTTTCACTGCTAAAAGAGGTTAAAAGAATCACAATTTGCCCAAAGCAACGTTTCCCCAAATCCTGGTGTCTCAGCAGATATTTGCTATTTCATAATTTCCATCTGTTCTCAGATTAAAACCAAAAGAATCACAAACCCCAAATACTATTCAGAGGAGTCACCTACTGATCAGTTTCCCTTGGCTCTTAAAATGGAACTTTCCTGCAGTTTATAGCTGGAACTGAGGAGAAAAAATCTGCAATGGGGATGGTCTGTCCCCATTCCAGCTTTGCCGGGAA
>VYZS01004398.1:27297-46848 GCA_013400695.1 Neodrepanis coruscans | reverse complement strand
TTTTGTTTTCACCCCACAACATATCTAAAAATTTGCCAGAGTCTCAGCATATTTGAGTTTTTCAGCTGTATCTTCCTGTTTTAAGATGTGTTTCTGAACTCCCCAGCTCAGTTCTCCTTGTATTTTAATGGCACTGCTCCTGCTGTGTTTTGCCATTTTCAAAAGCTGGGCTTAATTTAGGTCTTCAGGAAAAGAGTCCATCTTCAGCCTCTTTCTAGAAACAGCTGCATCCTTCTGTCCTTTTTTAAATACCCCAGAAAGTAAAATGGCAATATTAAGATTCAGGTTTGGTCCATGCCATCCTTTCTTGAGCCTTCTGTCTCCATCACTCGGATACTGATAGTCCTTCAAATGCAGGAGAGTTGCAACTAACTCCTCTGCACACTCTTTGCCTTATAATGGCTCTTAGCTACCTTGTGAGATTTAGAACTTGTGATTTAACCTGCAGAGAGACAGTAAAAATGTTTATTCCAATAGTAGATGGTATGCTTCTAAAATCATCTCTACCCTGCTGTTTTCCTCCTCTGGATGCTGTCAGTCACTTTCAGAATAAAGAGTGTATTTTATGTCCACTGTTTTTTTCCCTTACTGGGAGCACTGGGTATTGTTTTAGTAGGAGCTTTGATGACTAGTTTAGTACTCAAGCCTAGAGCCCCATTAAATGAGCCTACAAATAAAGGATGCTCTGGCTGCATGTTGTGAACAGAAAGACAGAAATGAGGTTATGAGTGGTTTTTCTGAAGATGGAGGTGATAAGATGGATTTAACCCCCACCTCCATCACTACCTACCACTGTCTGCTGTCTATGGTGGCTTCTGTCTGTCTTGAGTTAAAACTTTGGAAGAAGAAAGCCACTTGGGTAAAACTTTATTTTTCAATAATGAATGTCATGTTGCTGATACGAATAATCAAACTTAAACTATTGTGCCCTATAGACTGATCAGTTATGTAACCTTATCATACCTGTATTAGGTGGACTTTCTCCACAGTGTGCACAGCCCACAGGAAGCTTGTCATTCATTATTCTTCATTAAATTCCTATTAAGAAATGTAAGCTGGTTGGATTTTTAGATTGCCTGAAGGGAAAATGTTATTGAAGCCAAGCACAGCCACCTGCTCTAGAAGGGATCGCTGTAAAAGCAGGAGTGGGTCAACTTTGCCCCACCACCTTGCCCATGACCTACCTGGGAGTTCCTGCAGGAGCATGGAGGCATATGTGGAAATGCAGGAATGCTGTGCCATGTGATCATGGGGGAATTCTGAGCTGGGTTGCCGGCCTCTTAACTGCTCTGTCCTTTTTCAGCCTTTTGCAACAAGGCCATATTGCTTCCAACAGCCCCTGGAGCAGCACTGCACGCAGCCTAGCACGCTGGCTTCCTGCACACCTGTGTTTGCAAAAGAAACCTGGATTCACAGAAAAATGTGGAGCTGCAGGATGAATAAAATACTGCTGAAAAACAAGTAACAGACTGTCCCACTGGCCAGGTCAGTGGGCTAGAGATGAGTCTGTTATGGAAGTGGGGAAGAATCAAAGTTGAAGTCAACTTTTAAACAAATCTTTGATCACCACTTTGTTCAGACCACATCAATGTCACAAATCAAAATCTAGCTGTATGTTAGGGACAGTTTGTGGATTTCTGTCCTGCAGGCTGCCTGGCTGGAAGCTCTGAAAGAGTGTTTTCCTCATAATGGAATATTTGACTTGATACATTAAATTATTAGTGTAATGATAAAAAGTAATTAACACTAGAACAGTATATTTCTGAAGGGGCACAATGTAATGAAAATAAATATGGCCTTGTATATTAAATATTCAAACATTTATTTGCTTCAAAATGTTTTCATGTTACCAACTGTTACCTGAAGGACTGTGACACAGAACTCCCATTATAACACTATTTAATCTTTTTGGGTAGTAAAATGTACGTCCTCTCTTTTGTTTCTTTGGATTTTTTTGATGTGAGTCACCTCAAACTTTCTATAACCGTTGAGATTAACCAAACACCTTCATGTAAATGAAATTCTTTGCCTCTGAATGAACTCCCACCCAACTCAGGGACATGCTCAGTTAGTCCTCTAAAGTCAGATTCTCTCTTCCCCATAAAGTCCAGGGGACGTGGTAGGTGCCTTGGAGGGCATTTGAATAGGTAACCAGTCCAGGGATGAAAATATCCTGGACTCACTCTGTGTTACATCTTGAATTGCTTTAGGTCTTGTACACTTATAAACTTCATGTACCTAAAGCAACAGAAATGAAATCTCTCAACCAGCAACAAAACGTGGTTTTTTTGCTCTTATTTGTGATAAAGTGGGATGAGAGAAATACGAGTTGCTGCACAATTCAGAATAACATGGTCTGTGCTGGGAGTCTGAGCTGCAGGATGAGAAAGAGAGCCTTGGACTACTTGTCTGTTTGACATCTTGGAATGTGTTTGTACTGCTGAACAGGAATACCAGGGACCCAGCTTTGGTCCCTGCTGTCACTGTTCAAGTGTCAGAACATTCCTGAGCCTGGTCTTGGGCCTTCTTCAAAACAAATTCTGGACAAGCCACTGTGAACAGTTCACTTCTAGAGCACCTTCCAAGAGGCACTAGGGATGTGACTATAACAACCTGGTTTCCACTACCCTACATGACTCCTGAACACCCCACTAAGTTTTGTGTCTTCAGAGACTCTGATGACGTATTTTAGGACATCTGATACATCTCCTTAGCCTCATATTATTAAAAACTGGTGACCTCTGACAAACCCATCACATTAGTGGTTTTAACTGAAAAAGCATACAAAAAATGTAATTATGATGTATTAAAATCCGCATACTCCTGTGATGTTAGGGGCTCAGAGTCAAAGACTGTGTACCACCACATATCTGGTCTGCTGTAGATGGAGGTAGCCCTACACACTGTGGAAATAAGTGAGCCAGAAATAGTTTGTAGACCTTTAGACCTTTAAATGCATGTCCTGGTTTCATCTGGGATACCGTTACTTTTTTCTTAGTAGTTAGTGGAGTGCTGTGTTTTGCATTCAGTATGAGAATAATGTTGATAACACACTGATGTTTTGGTTTTTGCTGAGCAGTGCTTACCTTAAGCCAAGGACTTTGTGCAGGTGCACAAAAAGCTGGGAGGAAGCTTGGCTGGGACAGCTGACCTGAACTAGTCAAAGGGATATTCCATGCAATAGAATGCCAACCGTGGGCAGTTGGTCAGGAGATGCTCATTTATTTTGTAGATAAAGGCAATTTTTCTCCTGGTCAGAGATATAATGATGACTGGATTCAACCCTGGCTCTCTTAAGTATCATTAAAAGGGTTTGAACCTAAGGCAAGGGGTGGGAGGTTTCATCCCATCATGAATCACAGAAATCCCTTCAAGCTTGCAAACCAAAGGAGAGGCTGGGAGGTACACGGTTGCCAGGAAAAAAAATGGGCCAAAGAATTTCCCTGTTTCTTTATCTTTAATGCCAGCCCAACCCACTATGTCACCTCCAGGAGCAGGTGCTGCCCTTCTGCTGGGCTGTTGAGGATGGGAAGAACAGGGGAGGATCCCATCCTCAGCTCCCTTTGATGCTACAAGGAAGATCAGGAATGAGAGAGAAAACTACCCAGTCATGATGTACCGGATACAGAGAATGTGGAAAGGTACAACCTCTGTCAGCCGAGCCTCCAAGAGCATCAGATCATGTAGGTTCAGACTGTTCACAGCCTGGTGGCTTCAACGCAAGGCTGGCAAACTGCGTCAGCAGGGGCGCTGGCTATGCTCTCTCACCAGCATTCAAGAGATTTATGAATAAGGCAGATGTGAATAAAAGTTAGTCTCCTAGGAAACTGCTATTTTAAAAACTCACTCTTTGTGTCCACATACAGGTTTTAGGGCAGTCTATTTGGAAGAATTAAGACATCCCTGAAGCTCTTGAAACAGTAGGTCCACGCATAGGTCATGGATCAGTGCTGTGCAGATGTATTTATTCTCATCCAAGAACTGTACAGCTTCATCCAACTATTGCTGAGACCAGCATAAGCTCCCTACTCAGTAGCTTCACAAATGTAGCCTGCGATTTCTAATAAGCAGACAAGTCTGTAGCTGACAATGACATGAGGGACTTGCTCTGTGATCTGTTAATGACTTCTATGTAGTTCATATCCAGACTGTTTTAATCATGGTCTACCTAAAATGCATCAAAAAACATCTTGAAGTTTCACACTCAATATGCAAATGTTTAAGACTCTCAGTAATAGAATAATCAGAATATTCCGAGTTGGAAGGCACCCACAAGGATCACTGAGTCCAACACCTGTCACTGCACAGGACAGCCCCAAGAGTCACACCATGTACCCGAGAGCATTTTTCAAATGCATCTTCAACTCAGACAGGTGCTGTGACCACTTCCCTGGGGAGCCTGTTCCAGTGCCCAACCATCTTCTGGGTTGAAAAACCTCTCTGTGATATCCAACCTAAACCTCCCCTGACACAGTTTCATGCTGTTCCTTCAGGTCCTGTCACTGGTCACTGGAGAGAAGAGATTGCTGCTTGCCCCTCCACTTCCCCTGTGCTGTAGACCACAATGAGATCTTCTTTTCTTAAGGCTGAAGAAACAAACTGACCTCAGAATAATGGGGGTGAGTAACCACTCTGTCTTTGAGGTACCAAAATGTAGACAATGGTATCAACTTTTGTTAGGGGCTTACAGCTCCATAGATAAAAATCACATTCATATCAGCTAGTAGTGGCTAGTTAATACATTAATTAAGGAAATTATGAAGATGTATATGCTTATCAAAAAAGCTGATTTCTGGAACCTCCAAGCTTCTTCCTATAAGAGGGGTGAAATTAAATAAAGATAGCTTGTGGATGGTGCCTGATAATCTTTGAAAATGCCAGAGAGAAAAAGGCATTAATTTTCCTGAAGCTCCAGGATATTGCTACTTTTTTAGCATCTGCCTTCTCATCTTTGTCAACAGAGAGGAGAAGGTATTCATCCCACACTGACAAGAAAAGAGGTGGGCTACCCTGCATTCAGAGACAATACCAACCAAAGCTGAGGTTCCTTTCTTCTGTGCAGGAGAAATTTGTCATGTTTTCCTTGCATGATCTCAGCATACTTAAAGGAGTCTTGTCTACCTTTTATGTATAAGAGCAAGGAGCTTCGATTCTGCTATGCACTGTTAGTTTTGCCTGTACTCTATGAAATTTCCTCTAATGGCTGCAGGTACAATGTTTCAGTTATTTGCTGCTTTCCTTTGGATGAGACAGCATTTGACTTGTCTTATGCTATTTATGACAGGGAAAGCAAAGCATGCGTGAAGAAAACACCCTCCATTTATCTCAGCTAAGGAGGTGGTCCTTGCCATTTCTGGGGTTTTTTTGGGGGCTACAACAAAAGCTTTTCTCACAAAAAGCCCTGTAGGGAAGTAAAGCAGCAGATTTTTCCTGCTGAGCACCACAATATTTGATGGCAGTGGCAGCTTGTTCTCTACTGCTGAAGACTTTCAGATTGACACTGAGGGTGAGATGGTGAGACTGATACTGATTCTGGCCCTCTACTTTGCTCTCACAAGACCCCCCACTGGAGTTCTGCATCCAACTCTGGCGTCTCCAACATAAGAAGGACAAGGGCATGTTGGAGCAAGTCCTAAGGAGGCCATGAAGATGATCAGAGGACTGGAGCACCTCTGCTATGAAGACAGGCTGAGACAGCTGGGGTTGTTCAGCCTGGAGAAGGCTCCAGGAAGACCTTAAAGGTGGCTTTCAGTAGTGAAAGGAGCTTCATAAGAAACGTTGAGGTTGACTTCTGACATGGGCATATAGTGACAGGACAAGGTGGAATGGCTTAAAACTGAAAGAGGGTGGGTTTAGATTAAATATTGGGAAGAAATTCCTTACTGCATGGGTGTTGAGACACTGGAACATGTTGCCCAGAGAAGTTTTGGATGCCCCATCCCTGAAATTGCTAAGTGTTACGTTAGATGAAGCTCTCAGCAATCTGGCCTAGTGGGAGGGGGCAGGGGGTTGGTCTGAGGAGATGATTTCTTAGGTCCCTTCAAACCCAAACCATTCTATGATTGTATTATTTTATGAAAGAAGAAATGAATGAAAGCTGGAAGCTAAAAACCTGATCTGACATCAAGAAGTTCAAGCAAGGTTTCAAGGATTTGTTTTTCTCTGATTGTTATTTAGAATAGCATTGTCTTTGTTCCCTCTGAAGGTCTTTGCATAATTCTACACAGAGAAAATGAATAAAACACTAGGAGTGTTATTAGAAATGGAGAATCAACATTCATCAATTCCTAGAACTTGCAAGTTAATTTTCATAGGCCTGTTATGATATTTTTCAAGGAAGTAGAAAAATAAGAAAACAATATTGTCAATACAAATAATTTCACTTTTCAGTAGAAAAAACCACAACACTCTCTAAATCATGGAAGTTGCAGAGCCAACCACTCAAGGTTTGGGAGATACCAGCATTAACTTTACTTGTGTGACCCTAGTTGAGTATCTCTATTCACCTGTATTGTGTTTGCATGGCCAGGTTTTGGTAGCGGAGGCTCTACAGGACTGGCTTCTGTAAGAAGCTGCTAGAAGCTTCCCCATGTCTGGCAGAGCCAATGCCAGGTGGTTTCAAGATGGATGTGCCACTGGCCAAGGCTGAGCCAATCAGAAATGGTGATAATGCCACTGTGATAGCAGAGTCAAGGAAAAAAACAACTCTCTGTTATGTAGTAGACACCACTCTGCCATGTTCACAGTCTGCTCCAGAGGCTCAAATCTGAAAGCTCCAGAGGGAACAACCAGGCCAAGTTTAAAAGAGTGACTTAAAACAAAAGACATGTCTGAGAGCAGCCAGACTGGTGAACTCTATGGCAGACATTACCCAAGGGCCATGGTTGTGGTGTGATTACAGGAGGATGGCCACAAGATCACAGCACATCACCTGTACCATTACCTCTCCTTCACCCCAGCAGAAGGACAGTCCATGCTTCTGACGATGTGGGTATGAGGGTGGGAGTGGGAAGAGTGGACTTGCTTAGTGAGTCAGCTAAGACAAAACAAGCTCTTGTTTCCATAATGCCTTGTTTCACTCTGATTCATTATATTCCCAGAGGGAAAAGAAAAGCCTCTCAACACCACGATCTGTACCATGCTCCAGAGCACACAGTCCCTTCTCACACCAATGTTCTCCACAGGCTTTTTTCTGCAGATCTGTTTTTCTGAGGATAGCTACTTGTACTGGGTTTTCTGTGGCCAGGTTTTGGTAGCCACTTGGTGGGGGTTGCTGTAGGGGAGGCTTCTTCGAGAAGCTGCTGGAAGTTTTCCCCATGTCCAGCAGAGCCAATGCCAGCCGGCTCCAGGCCGGACCCACCGCTGACCGAGGCCAGGCCAATGAATAGTTAAAGTAACACTTCTGTGATAACATATTTAAGAAGGAAGGAAAAAAAAAAGTTAGTTTAGATGAAGGTGGCTGCCGGGGAGGAGCAGAATGAGAATATGAGAACAACAATGCAGACACCAAGGTCAGTGCAGAAGGAGGGGCAGGAGGTGCTCCTGGCACCAGAGCTGAGATCCACCTGCAGCTCATGGTGAAGACCATGGTGGAGCAGCTGTGCCCCTGCAGCCCATGGAGGATCACAGGGGTGCAGAGATCCACCTGCAGCCCATGGAGGAGCCCACGCCAGAGCAGGTGGATGCCAGAAGGGGGCTGTGACCCCATGGGAGGCCCATGTTGGAGCAGGGTCCTTGCAGGGACCTGCAGCCCATGAGGAGAGGAGCCCATGCTGGAGCAGGATTCTCCTGCTAGGACTTGTGGCCTGTGGGAGACTCACACTGGGTCAGCTGCACCTGAAGGACTGCACCCTGTGGAACATGACCCATGTGGCAGCGGTGTCTGAAGAGCTGCTGCCCATGGGATGGATTCTCACCAGAGCAGTTTGTGAAGAACCGTCTCCGGTGGGAGAGACCCCACGGGATGCAGGGGAAGGACTCCTCTCCCTGAGCAGCAGCAGAAAACAATAGCTGACCGTAACTCCCGTTCCCCATCTCCCTGCACCACCGAGAGAGAGGAGGTTGAACGTGGAGAAGGAGGGGTTGTGGGGAAAAGTGTCTCTTATGTTTCTCATTCTTAAGCTCTGATCTTGTTAGTAATAAATGTAACTAATATCCCCACATGGACTGTGTTTTGCCTGTGACAGTGATTAGTGAGGAATCTTTTATGGTCCTTATCTCAACTCACGAAGCCCTTCATTATATTTTCTCTCCTCTGCCACTTGCAGGGAGGGAGTGAGAGACTGGCTGTAGTGAGCCCATGGCACACAGCCCGCGTTAAACCACTACACTACTAAACCACCTGTTTCAGAACACTGCACACGTCCAAAATTCAAAAGGTATCAAAAAGTCCAACTGTAGCAGGCAAACACACACAAAAGGGAAAATTAAAAAGGATGATTTCCACCCTGTAGACATATTTTATCATCACTCAGATGCTCACTTCACACTGAACCAAGATGGCATCTGAATGTGGTTCATGCACCAATGGCTGTATTAGCATTGTAAAAGAACCCTCTGGTCTGCAAGAGCTAGGGTAGAATGAAAAAAATACCCATGAAGCCTGGATGCCCAAGTTCAATTGCCCAGGATGAGATATTTTTGGAATAATTTCATCATACTGCACTTTGTGTCCATGGACCACAACCCCCCACTGATTTCAGCAGCACTGGTGAATGTAAAATGTTTCTCCAGAATCCCAAATCAGATGCAAAGAAATTAAGACTAGCTAATTATCAGAAATTACCATGTACAACATTAAGCACATTGTAGCACAGTGTATGATGTACAGTTTACAAGGACGTCATTTTTATCGCTTTAACCAAGTCACCCTCCTGCATGCTTCTATCCAATTCTCTCTAAAACTTGTACCTCTGCTGGCCACCAGCCACCAGCTCATTCTTGCATAAACTGTTAAGCTCATTGTCCAATCTGCCTTTTCCTTTTTTAACCTGGTCTGTCCCTCCTGTTCTTTTTAGTTAAATCCAACAGCTTCAACATGTCTCACACCCACTCTGTGCTCAGATTCGAGGACAGAAGGGGAGAGGAGGGAGGGGAGATCTACAATGATCATCTAGTCCAACTGCACCACTGATTTAGGGTTGATGTGTTGCAAATGTTGAGGGAGGAAACAAGACTTGGTGTAAGAGTTCTGCAGATCAACAGATACTCTGACTCCAGGGGCCTTGACAAAGGGCAGTAAAATAACAATGGATTCACAATGAGAGACTAATAACACCTTGTGAAAGAACAAGTTAGCTGGAAGGAGTAGTAGGTATTTCAGTCTCTTTAAATACTCAGATGTGAAAGTCCTTCACAAGGCTTAAAATGATTTCATAAATATAAGTTTATCACAGGATATTGGGAAAAACAGTTTTTCTTTTTTTTTTCCTTCCATTTATAAAGGAAGATTTTTGTCACTTCACTGCTGACTGATGTGAGTTGAATGTGGAAGGGGCACCCTGGTGTGATGTTCAAGCTAATTTCTACAGTACAGAGAGTTATTGCTTTTCCGTGCAATATAAGGTACAGTTTTTGGAACACCTCTTGGGTTTTTTTTTGGTTATTCAAGCCCATATTTTCTCCTACTAAGAACATTAAGTTCTGCAAACTACTTCAGACAGTTGCAGTCATAGGAATTTTCTTAGCCACCCCAGAAAGGACACATCTCAGTTATCTTTAAGTGCATCAAAATTGTGCAATCACCAGAGGATAACTTGCGGAGAAATGTTCCACTTTTATTACTTGCTATCAAAGATATCTCTTCTCTTAAAGCAGTTCATTTATGAACTGATTCCAGACAGCTAACATCTTTGTTGGGATGAAATGTTCCAAATGTTTGAATTGACAAGTATATCGGTGCTTTACAGGGTAAAGCTATTCAAAGGCAAATTAAAATGTCGAATTGTGAGATCCTTTAGCTGTCACTTGACAATAATGCAAAGATGCTCTGATTGAAAGGTCCTAGACCAAACTCACAGTAGCATTTAATTATCTGTTCTCCAACTGTGAATGGTATGTCCGGCTTTCTCCAAAGTAGCTTTTTGGCGTTTAGTTGTCTATTTTAAGAAAAGCCATCTACTTATGCAAAGAATAGGCATCCATTTTTCTTCAAACTTAACTCAGAAAAAGTGGCTGCGGTGTAAGAGACTCTTCTTTTTATCAGTGTCCATCATATCCTCCACTTCTCTAAGGTTATTTCTGCACACACACACAAAAAAAAAGATTTGTGAAATGTATCTGTTAATTCATTCTGAACAGATCTTGACTTTTCAGACCCTGGTTCAGAAAGGATGTTTTCCTACACAGCTTCACACAGCAACTTAGAAGTCTGCATCGAAGGGAAGCCTGATGTGATTAGATTGTTTCTTTAGAGTTTAAGTAGCAGCGAAACACACACACAGCCTTAGTGGTAAAAAGCCTTATCATGCAGATAACAACATACATGCAGAGAATTCCATCCTGCAAGCCAGTCTTTGTCTACTTGACAAAGAGAGTTCCTTCCTAAGAAGAGTTTGCTTTCCCCCCTTTAGGGGCTCCATGCCATTGTCATCAGCCTACATCAAACATGCAGTTCTTTCATACTGCCTCCTGCAGTACCTGAATCTCCTTCTTGGTTTTATCACTTTGCTTGCACAGTCACTAAGTAAGACAGGGCTCTGTATTTTCCCACCATCTTAGCTCCTGCCAAATCTAAGTGCAGTCCTTATAGATTTCCCAGGGCCACTGCTTAGCTCACAGCTACTATGGGCTCAACTGCAGAGATGTCTGTCTTTCCTGACTGGATGTTGGAGGATGATGGAAGGACATGTGGGGCCTGCAACCTCTTGAAGTTGCCATTTTCTGGCCAAGCCAGTTGATAGGATGGGATTGTGGAGGGAAGCCTTTGTTCCGTGGGCCTGGGATGTTTTCTGCACATATTGAGCAAAGCCCTCAGTTCCGATCGGAAGCTGTCATTGAGCCAGCAGTAGATAAAAGGGTTGTAGCAGGTGCTGCTCATTGCGAACCAGTGGAAGGCGAAGTATAGGGCATTGTTGGTGTGGATGGTCTGACTGGAGAGAAGGACAACATAGCAATTCAAGGGGAACCAGCAAACTGCAAAGAGAATGACAACAAGCATCAGCATCTTGATGGTCTTCTTATTCTTTTTGCGAAGGACAAAGTACTGTTCGGTGGTGACATCCCCGATGACATTGCGCAGCCAGAGTTTCTTTGCCATTGTCATATAGGCAGCAGAGATGACCAGAAGGGGCAGAACATATAGCAAAATGAAGGTTGTTAAGTCGAGGTACTTCCAAAAGAGGTCAGCAGGCTCAGGGAAATCTGGCAGACACAGGCATCGGGTAACCTCCTCACTGCAAATGAAGATATGGGACAGGGGATGAGAGCATATATGGCCAGGCACGGTTGGAGAAGTACATCGGAAACCAGGAGGCAGAGGACTCCTGCCACAAAGCCTGAAAACAAACTCTTTGTTTATCTGTTTGTCTGTGATATCTATCATAGCTGTACAGAGCTCTACTGTCCAAGGATCTGAGCCATGGAGCAGCCAGTGAGCAATGTGTGGGTCATTTCTCATGGGCATTGATAACCTTATGATAATTTTATGAATTTCATCAATTACAACATTTCCAGCTGCACATAAGCAGGTTCTTATTTTCTGTCCTGGCAAACAGGAACACAGTTTCTACACATATTAAGGACCTTTCCCTCATTAAAGGATTTTCCAAATCTTGAGGCACTTGGCAGCATTTTATGGAACAAGCAGCTGAAGCATATTTTTCTACTTTCCCAGGGCTAAAGAGTAGACTAAAACCTGTTGGGTTTTAGGTTGCTTCCCCCCCCCCCCATTTCTGCTCTGCCCCAACAGGTCATATTTTATATTGATACATGGTGTAAAATGCCAGTGTATAGTGGTAACACGTCCAGACCAGATCCTTTAACTTCTTAGCCTATTTCAAGTGATTACTGTGACAGAATAAAGATAAAATAATTCAAAATGGAAATAACAAAATATCAGACATTGCAAAAGGAATCTGATGAAAATTATAAACTAGATCAATATTTGGCTGACCTTGACATATGCTCAAGGCTTTCAGTAGAAGATCCTAAAGCATGACCACTGAGAGTTTGGCCTCCAGGGAGATTGTGGAGGAAAGCAAAGAACATCCTTACCTGTATTCAAAGGTAAAGAGTTTTTGGTAGATAGCATGTGGTAGGGAAAAACAAGTTGCCATGATCCAGATTATGGAAATGTAGATAACACCTTTTCCAGTAGATATACGAGGCTTCAGAGGGTGCATTATAACCTGTGCAAAATAAACCAAAATTCAGGCTTCTGATATTTCAGGAAATTTTATATCATTTTTGTCATACAATCTTCCAGCCTTAAATCTATTACTTAATGTGGAAATTCAGCATGCAAGCAGTACAGTTTTCACTCAGCTCCCATTGACTGTAAGCTGTACATGAAAACCTGAATTTTTCCTCCAGGAATATGGGTTAAATGAGATTCCAGTCTGATCCTCAAATTTTAGTATTTGCATCAAGATGGGAAAAACTGGGTACCTGGAGCTCTTGACATATGTTTCCAGGTTCAATTCACTTTATAGCCCCACCCCCCCAAAAAAAAAGAGGAGAAAAAAAGTCTCAGGCTCTTCAGTTTCAGTGACCCAAAGAACCAAAGGCTTGTGATTTAACCACACTTTCCTGGGAATGCTTCTGACAGTCATTGCATTTTCTGGAAAGAATCTTTCTAGTAGAAAATGACAACTGCCAACTGTTTAATGTGGTTGTTGAATGACTCCAAACTGATAATGCCCAATTGTCCCCAGTTTTGAGCCCATTATCAACAGTAAGGCGCAGCTCTGCTTGCAACAAATACCAGTGTACTACAGTCAGCTCTCCAATATTCAGGGTAACATGGGGTGAGACACCCCAGAACATCGGGAGACAGAGCTGAGAAATCTAACTGGGTTGTCCCTACAACCATGGTGATGGACAAACCACCCCAGAGGAGAGCTGTCCATAGGAATTCCTGTCAGGATCTTGGACTTTCTCTTTGAGAGATGCTGGATTATCTACCACATGAAATATCCCTTTACCCAGCTGGAAGCAATCACAAGGCAATGGATACCTCCCACCTTGCTGCAAGTTTGAAACTATTCTCTCCATTTGACAGCAAGAACTCCCCCCCTACCCTTTCACATCCTTGTGTGTTTTACGTTACTCTGGGAGCTGAGGAGGAAAGAACACGGGATTATCCTTTCCAGTTTACTTGTGCTCTCTTAAGATTTCCATCTCTGCTTCAGAGCTCTCACCTGGTGCCTGTCCACAGCAATGGCTGTGAGGGTCAAGGCAGAGACGTGCAGGGAGCAGTACTGTGCAAATCTACTGACATGGCACATCCCCTTCCCAAATATCCAGGTACTGTTCACAAAACGAGCCTGAAACCAGAAGATCATTAGTTTTGTGCACCCTCACAACTGCTTATAGATACACCTCCAGTACACAATTTCTTTGTGCTATGTAAAAGATACTTCTAATATAGCAGGTTCTTTGTATAATTGTATCATTTTCTGGCTTCTGAACTCTGCAGAAGAAGATTAGAGCTGCTCAGTGGCCTGGCAATATTCCCCAGGACAATACAGCAGCACGGTACCAAATACGTTCGTTCTATTTTATTCAGTGTGCCCTTCTGCAGCCCAGCTGTTGAGACCTTTTTAAGCCCCCCTTACAGGGTAGGGCTGACCTGTAGGGGTAACACTTCAAAGCAAACTACAGCTTTTCAATGCAGCTTGTAAAATGATGGTGAACATTTATCTTTTTTTCAAGAGTTTCATAGTATTACCTTAGAAATACGTCAGAGAAGAAAAAGACCAGATACTACAAAGTACTAAATAATCACTGCAAGGTTGTTATTCTACAAGTACTATCAGGGCCACTTTTAAAAATTGGATAATTTCAGATCATCAACTAGATAACAGAAATTAGAGAGAAAAAAATACGTGTGGAGTTTTCCAAAGGCAACTCCAATGACTGTAATTTGGAGTGAACAGGTACCTGCAGAACATCCACTCACTGCCTATAGCAACGTAAAGAAGAAAAGGCCACCAAAGGGCCTTTATGGCATCTCTGCCCCAGTCTTACCAATGTGAAGGGCGTGTTGAGAAGGGTGATCATGATATCGGCTACAGCCAGGTTCACAATGAACAAGCTGGTGGCCGAGTGCATTCGCTTTGTCTTGATGACAACGTGACAGACCAGGACGTTGCCGAAGAGGGAGAAGACAATGATGAACGAGTATGCCACGATGAGCAGGGCTTTCACCGTGACGCTCTGCGACTCTGCTCCGTAGCGGCTCCTGTCCACAAAGCTCTGCCAGTCAGCCAGGCTGTCATTATCCCAGGAAAAGAAGCTGGAGACGTTCCTGATTACAAAAATCTTCTCCAGGCTACCATTGAGGGGCAACTTTCCTGGGATCACAAAGGCGTTAACCAAGTCGTGGAGGGTAAGCCAGACAAAACAGGACAACATCTCTGAAACGCCGCTCTGCTCCTCTAATTCGGAAACAGCTCATTCGCGACAGAGAACTCCGGCGGTGTGCCGGGAGAGCCGCTCTCCCCTCGCTCAGCCCAGGCACGCTGCGGGGCTGCACACACTGCGCGGGAGCAGCTGGAGCAGCTGAATGCTCCTGTCTTGCGCAGCGTGCTTCTCTCCCGCTCAGCTCGCCCCTACTTCTCCTCCTTCAGCCAGCTTTATACTCTGAGGCGAGCTCCGAGCCGTGATCGTGTGTAGTCATTGGGCTGCATGACATTTTATCTTCTCTGACGTGCTGCTTTTCCATGCAGTTGCGCTCCCCCGGGTGCTACTCCAATGTAAGTACATCTGTGGGAAAGGCAAAATCAATCTCTTTAGCTGTCAGAATACTTCTACCAGCAGTCCAGCTCATGCAAATTCTGTGCTCTTTATACACCAGCTGTGTGTGTGCTAGTTCTGTTTTCTTCCAGGACAGGTCAAATCTGAGCTATTTTAAAGGTCTGTCAGGAAGCTTTCAGACTATTTCATAGCATGACACACAGAATAGAAGCACATAGAATAGAGGGTAAAAGATGAACTGTGAATAACAAAATGGTTTATTGTACCTATAGTATTTTTTCAGAGACCTTTTTTCCCTCAGAGAGAAAGAAAAATACTGAAGTTTTCCCTTGGCAGGTATTTCCTTTTGGCCAAGGGAATAAAAGTTTTATGTGAAACTGCTTTCTAGGGTTTGTAGAAATAGTTACAAAGATGTGATTATACAGGACAGAGGACAGGAATGGATGTTCAGCTCAGTGAGTTAAGTATCCAAAGCAACAGGCACCTGTACACTGTACATTAGACACAAGCACTGACAAGATGGCAGCATGTATGTTCCCTCTCCCTTCCTCCCAAAGCACAGTAAGAAATAGAAAATAAGTACCAGGAAACCAAGGGCCACAAATCCTACACAGCACAGAACTATGTACCACCTCCCAAGTGCATGTGTACAGTGCTGCCCCTTTCATAGCGACAGATCTTGAGTGGTATCAACTAACCGGCCAGAGCAGGTTTTGTACATAAAAGGCTTTATTTAATAATTAAAGACTGTTATCTGAAAAGTTTGCATTATAAGCTGGTCACTCACTGGTGAAAATAACATTTCCAGCTGTTTGTGATTTCAGATCAGGCTGCTTTCTCTTACCACTCCTCAGGAGTTGAACACAGGACAGGTGGAATGGTCAGTCCACAGTACTCCTCTGCAAACTGCTGCCAGTGCCTATTTCTTCCACAAAACTGTCCAATTTGAGCTCTTTTGGCAGAGGAAGCTTTCCAGTGAACCTGCTGGAGCTGGTGGCAGCGACCTCTGACCATTCAGATGGAAGAAACAAATGCGTCCCCCATTCAGACGTGATGTCAGGAAACCACAGTCTCACATCAAGGCCCCCAGAAATGGAAGAGCAGGACAGATCAGTGTTCTAGTATAGACCTGGCATGAGAACAGAGGGGTTGGTGGCATATGCTCCCCTTTCTTGCTGGGCTGCTCCACCAGCTCCCAAGTCCCCCTTCTTTTCAGTGTTGCTGGCCAGTGCACAAGGGCATTCTGTTTTCTGACACTCAAATTCCAGCTCTTACTGTTCCACATCTATGATATCCTGTTCCATGTACCACAGTCAATTTTTCCAGCAAAAATGTTTAGTTTTGTTTATTTAATTTCCTTGACCTAATTCTTCATTTCTAGCAGGGTACCTTTGCATGTGTAACCAGAGCTGCCATTGCCTTTGAAGACCAGGTGTATGCAGGAGAGCAAGAGGTCTTCTCACCTCCTCAGGCAGGCTGCTTGCAGGAACATGGGAATCTCTTCCTACTCAGCTCAAGCCCACCCTCCTCTGAGCTGGACTCAGCATCTTGTGATCCAAAGGAGGTGGTTCCACCAAATCCCACTGGGCAAGCCCTCTGGAAATACTGGAAATATAAAATGTCATGGAAAAACCCCAGTGGAAGCTCCCTGGGTCGGGTTGCTGATGTGCCCTTCTCTATGACATCTCTCTGATTTAGTTTTTATATAAACATACCCCAGTATGAGCTGTCTAAACAGCTCACCTATGAGTGGTTATTACTACAGAACAGGCTGTAGAGGATTTGGCAGCTTGGTACTGCTCCTGCTGATTTCATCTTTGCTCCACAACCCCCAGCAACCACTGACAGTAAAGGAAGCAGTCACCCAGAAATGTCAGGATGTGGCATGCAGTATCTGGTTCTTGTCAAAGGTATCTGTGAAATGATGCAATTTCTAAAATTAAAAGTAATGTTTTAAAAAAAGCTGTATGGGTGGATCATAAGTGCAGGTAATAAAAAAGTCATAAAAAATATCTGTGCAAACAAAATTACAATCAATTAGAATATAGGTTCTGTTGGGAAAAAAAGATTATAAGAAGAATATAAAGGTCACCAAGATATGCAAAAAAAATTGGAAGCATTCAAAAAGAGGAATGCCTTTTTTTGCTTTTTAAATTCACAGCAGGGCATGCTTTTTCTTCTGCCCCCTGTCCCTGGGAACAGTCTTTCAGTACCATGGTTTTAGTGAATCTTGGAGCTTTGCTAAATTTTTTAGCTTCCTTGGAGCAGGTGGATTGGAAGTTACATGGGTGAGAAGTGACTTTTCAAAAACTATGCAGTGTGATCTCTCAGAAATAAAGTTGATTTTCTGAGCATCCTACCCTCTCACAAATTACATTAATGATTATGAGAAGTATCTGTTTGTAGTACAGTCTTTCTCCACACACCAGTTACATGTTTTCCTCCAAAGTGAAAGCTGCCATATTCATCTTTCATACATGGCAATTTGTAAACTGCTGCAGTTTAATACAAAGTCACTCTGAATTTGACAGCTGACTGAAAGAAAATTGTGAAAAGGGAGAAAGAAACTTTAATATGATTCCTATTGGTCTTCTATACTCTGCTAAAATCTTTGCCTAGGATGTGCATGTAACATTAAAATATAGAGTCCCCTTTGGTACTTCATGAATTACAGAGCAGAATTCCTTCCCACATACTATGATGTTTAATAACAGCACCATACTGGGTTTAGTTCTCCTAGCAGAGTTGAAAGCATTAGGACATTTTCCAGCTTCAATACTGAAAATTGTATTTTTGTCTCCAACCACTACTCTTCTTTCAACTGTATTTGCAGTAAATTGCAAATAAGTACAAGTTTCATTGTGCTGCGTCTGTGTCAATGTCCATACTTGCAACAAGTAAAAATTTACTTCTCTGCAAAATTCAAACCGAAGAGATGGAATTTTCTATAAAAGATATAACTGTTTTTTTATTATCATCTCAGAAAGAAAACAGTATTTCATATGTTTTAGAAAGAACTTGCAGTTTCAGGCAGTAATTCAGAATATTAGACCCTCTAGTCTAATGCACCAAGCAACATAACACATAAATTATACCAAATTTAGTGTCACTGGAAAAAAAAAAACCAAATCATTTCACAGAAGTGAAAATTGAAGGCAAGCCATCATTTACAGAGAAATATCTTATAGAGAATGCCTTGCAAACTGCTTCCCATTTTCTTCACCAGTTTCCATGGTCTCTCTTGCTCAGCGAGCCAGAAATCACTTAGTTCTTCTTGATGTTGCAAGGCTCATGAATGGATCATCCTGCAATTGGGAAACAGATATGCATTATTAAGACTAGAATGCATTCCAAGTCATAAAAACAAAGACACCTCTAGATTAAACTTGAAAGCCTGGTCACAAAATTTCATATTTCCTGACAGACCTGTTTTTGTTGGTTTTGATATGAAAGAGATTATCTACCAATATAAAAGTCCACGTCATATATGTATAGAGAATAGAAACAGAGATTTTGTCAATATGATAAGAACAGATACTTTGTAATGAGGAACAATCTNCAGGCAATTTCAGGACCACATTGCAGAAATTACACTTCGTGGTTTAAGAACTAAAGAGAAAAAGGCCCTATTTTTGAATTAGCCCGATTATGAATATAGTCTAATTAAAGTTGGTTGCAGTAATCTAGACCTGCTAGTGAAAATAACAATAAATTTAATTTTACTCTGAAATCCTTTATTAAAATAGCTGTAAACCAGTCAGCTATAGAAATTCACATGAAATAAAAGTAAAAAATACTCCTGTGCACCATACCTCATCCGACTCATAGTCAACTCCTCTTCTAGATGTTTGGCTTTGTGAACCTCTTTTACTAAGTGAAGATGTAGTTGACAACCTTGAAACATACATGGAGAAAAAAAATGGCATCAGCATTTTCTCAAATACCAGACATTCCAATACCTTTCCCTTCAATTTAAGAGTTGGACCATCAATACACAGACTAAGAACAAACAGAATAATACACAGAGCAATACAAATTCTCTAACATTAATTCTAAAGTTCTGATCTAGCTTACCTGAATCAGTAGACTAATTATTTTGTTACAGAAAGATAATCAATTTTTAACAAGAAAAAATTATATAGATATGCTAAATAGTGTTATGACTTTCTTAAAAATCTGTTTTATTTCAGTTAGTGGATCAGATCCCTGGACTCTGCTGATTGCTACTGAGAAATAAGACACCCTTTTTGGTATTCATGAAACAAATGTACTGACCTTTGATCTGCTTTGGAAGAAGAAGGAACAAAAGAAGTGTCTTCTGGATCTGAGTCAACATCTATAATATCCTGAAAAAAAAATATTTATAAAACTTTTCCATAGAACATATTCTTAGAGATAGAGTGCATGATGCTTCAGTACTACAGCACAGAACCTGAGTTTTTTTCCAGCTATATACCTACTTAGTTATAATAACACACACTTGAGAGGGCTAGAACTGTACAAATTTGCAAATACAGCACAAGTTTGCTCTTCAAAACTTTGATTTTGCAGAACTCCCAGAATACTCATGTATATACACTATGTATCTTAGACTATGGTCGCATGTACAAGAAGGTTTTTCTGAGACAAGCACCA
>VYZS01004396.1:38825-54788 GCA_013400695.1 Neodrepanis coruscans | reverse complement strand
CTTTCCAACCTACAACACCTCCTTGATACAGGAAGCCTTATGTAGTTCTTGGGCAAAGAGATTTATATCACACTTTTCATCAAGTCAGATGTTGGTGGATTCTTCGGAGCTGCGAGCAGCTTTGTAAATGGATAGTTTCACTTTTGCTTCAAAGGTAGCTTGCAAATGAAGTGGTAAGTTTTAGTTAAGGAAGACATATCAAAGATTTATGTGCTTAAAGAATCTTGCAATTGCTAAACTCTGATGTCTGAGGATAAGTCCTTGCGGCATTTTGCACTGATAGCCAAGCCAAATCCTTACCAGCATGTTGCATTGCCATTGTTCAGTGCGAAAGGATTGGAAAGTGCCTCAGTAGGAATTGGTTGTTATGGAGTAGTGTCTCAGTCTGCTGTTGGAAATTATGCTTACTAAGTACAGTAATGTTCTTTGTGAGGAGTAATAACTTGCTATCAGGAAATAACTGAAGAAAACTTGTATAGCTTACCACATACTAATTGTAGGGGGAGGCAAATTCTTGGCAAGAAACTGAGGAATGTTTCCATTTAAGACTGTAAAGGTCCAAACATGTATTTTTCTTTTCCTTTAAGAGGGAAAAGAAACATTCACTTCTCAAAAACTGATAAAAGTTTTGTCTCATTTTGTGAAGTAATGATGTTGCTGTAGACTCTCAAGTGGTCAGTGTAAGATCTTGCCTCTCTCGGATGTGGTACTTAAAATACTGTGTACTTTACATGTTAGTCACAGTTAGAAGTTCCTATCAAGGAAGCCAGCAAATGAGGAGATAAGGCTGTACTTAGAATGTACAAAAATGATTGTAGACTCATTTATCTGACTGCTTGGGTACACACTGCATTAAAGTGCATAATGAATAACTACATCGTGGTTCATGTAGGGTTTAACATTCCTAGGTTAGTCTTTTATCAAAGGCATTGAAAGAATGAATAGCTATTGTGTGTATAAATCATATGGATAAGCAGAATGTAAAGCAGAAATGAAGTATGCTGCACCCCTTGGCAGCTAATCTGCAAAGGATAACAGCATACTTTCCCTGGATGATTATATGGCTAACCCTTCAATTTGCATAGAACCTGTGATGAATTTTCAAGTTTCCAATCATACTTAATTATAAAATTTTATTTATTGTCTGAATTTGAAGTTATTATGTAGAATAATGTGGGGTGTTCCCTGTTAATGATCAATGCAGACAAATAAAGATTTGTTTTACTTGTCTGGTGTATGCTTGGAACATAAGACACTTTTCTGGGAGAGTTTGGAGATAAAAGAAAACACATTATCAGTATGGATGGATGGTTAGCTGATTTTCCAAGACATGCTGAGAACAGTGGAGAGAAGTACGTCTGTATTAGTCATGTATTTTCTTCTCCTTTGCTTTGGATTAGGGAGCTATGGTATTTATTTTTGTTTTGATGACCATTCACCTGTGCATCATGTTTTGGTTATGAAGTTTAATCAAGGTCTTGATTTCTGTGTTACTGTACTGTTGTACTGAGCCACTCCTTAAATGTCTTGTAAAAATGAAGTTACTGCAAGAGTAGAGTGAGTGTGTTATTTGTTAATGGAATTCCTCACCATGGCCCCTCTCACTACGTACGAGTGCAAGAAAATAGCTTGCATTTGGCTGTGAAGTCTGCAAGAGAATCTGCAAATGGGTTCTCAGAAGCCACTGTCTTCTGCTAGCTATTATATTGAGCATGTCTTCAGGAGAGGCACCCCAAAATTAGTCTGCTTGGAAAGGGACTGGGCTGTTTGATTCTGAGGTTTTCTTCACTTTGGAATTTACTTAGTGTCTTTTTCCCTCTGACTAGTATGAAATACTCCAAACTCAGATTAGCTCTGAAGTAGGCTGTGAAGTAATTCTGTTTTCCCAGACTTTAGGAAGAGAAGGTTATTTTGACTTTACTGTTCTAACTATTGTTCTCATCCTTGGTCAGTGTGTTCTCTGGGTTTCTGGCAAGCAGCACAACTTATGGAGGAGAATTTATTTAGCTGGTAACCTTTTTCACGAAACCCTGATCTTGTGGCTGTGTTTAAATATATATCACCATATTTATCCTACCTGGGGCAAAGTCTGAAAATTACTGGGCAGGAAAAAATCTTTCTACTCACTGAATCTGGTTTTGATGATAATAGAAAGTGAATTATATTGAAGCGAAAAGAATGTAGACCTTTAAACTGTCAAATAATATTAAAAATTAATCAAGAGGAATGATATTCTTCCTGTGTTCTCCTTCTGCCTCCGATATTAAGATCTAAGCATTAATATGATATGAGGCTATGGGTTGTGTAAAGACAAAAATCATTTCTTCTTGTACCTTCATTTGATTCTGATTCAGTTAAACAAACATAATGAGAACTGATCAAGTCTCTAATACTCCCTCTGAATGATTGCAAACTTGGTTAAGATGTCTGTGACTACACTGATTTATTGATAATGTGGAGGTGCTTATGATCCTTATGATCCGATTAACGCATGCTGCATTTTCTTTCTTTCCTGCTGGGAATAAAAGTGTGGGACTAATAAAATATTTCCTGGCCTTGAATATAAGGGTATAGTGTTTTCTCTCTTGATAAAGATGTAAGTATGAGTGCTGATATTTGCTGCTTTTGTTGCAATAAAATTTGAGAGGTATAGTAAACACTACAATTTGTGAGAAGATATGCACAGTAAATGTTACCCATCTCCTGTTTTCTTTCATTAGCGTTTTGCTCCACTAAGGAGTCAGTTAAAAAAAAGAGCTGTATATGTAGCTACTATGTAGCTAATAAAATGAAACAAACTTTTTTTTTTTTTTTTAAAGGAGTCTTCTGTTCAAGCTTCTACAGTGAATTAAAAAACACTTAGGATAATTGTAACTTTTTTTGCGCCTATTGAATCTGGGAATTGTGCTTTGCATCTTGACACAGCTAGTAAGTAAAAAAAGAAGGAAATGGAACATGTCTGGCTTTAAAAGTTTGCTAGAAATGTATCTAAAAAAATTATGAATACTTTTCCCTCTCCCTTATTGTGATTGCCCAAATACACTTCCAGCACTTCCATCTTTTTTAGACTGTTTTGTGTTAAAATGGTTTTCTTGGGAGTTTGCATTGACAACAAAATGAGGGTCTGCCTACAACTAAGGTTGAATTAGGAGGTGTTGATTCACTTATAGAGTCAGGAAAAATGTCTAGGTAAAAGCATTTGAGCTAGTAGACGTTCAGCTTTTCATAACTTTCAAGTAGAAAAAAAAGAAGTCATGATGTGTTCTTCCCTCCTGGATATGCAGCTCAGATTCCTTAATAACAAAAGTTTATCCTGATGTAGCCAAAATCCCCTCCTAAATCATCAGCTGCAGCTTTCTGAGCTGCAGGTGGTAACAGATGGAGATGGATGGAGATGCAGATGTAACTTGAGCTGAGGAGCTGTTTGCCAGTCACTCTGTTATTCCCCATGCCTCACTGGCATCCAGCTCTTTGAAGAGCTGACTCTAGATTTTGTCAGGAGTCCCATTTGGCTTCCATTCAAATCCGAAATTTGTGTTTTTGCTATAGCAGACATTCTCCTATGCATATTTGTTTGTAGTGGTTGGCACACCGTATTTGTCAGGAAACTGTCTTTACAATGGTTTTTGCACTGAGCACTTGATGATGTCTTTAGCACAATGTAACCCAAGACTTCTCTAGCAGTCCTTGAACTTGATCAGGGAAGGTGGCAGTATCTTCCATGTCTTGAGAAACAGTAGGTCCTTCCCAACTTGTAAAAAGAGACTAGTGCCATAGCCACTGTTTAAAACCAACACAGATATCAGCTAGCACAGCCTTAAGACCGTGTTAGAAGTGGGAGGGCCATGATCACTGAAGGGTGAGTCTGAAAGGTTTCTGTTTTTGTTCTGATGTGTAGGAGATGATAGGTTGTGGCCACCTCCAGTGATACTTACTTTCTGTGGGTTAAGGAAGGCAGGATGAGAGGAGATGCTCTGGAAGGAGCCCTTTGTTTCAAGACTCTTCTGGTATTTGAGGTTATGGAAAGCACATCTACACCAGAGTTGATACCTGAGGAGGAACTGGGATGTTTTTGTTGATGTATTGTTTTTATAATTGGAAGAGGAAGAGAGAAGGGATCTTTGTAAAAGGCATTTTCATCCTAAGGAGGATGTTTTTCCTGTCTGAACCTATGACTACAACAGGAGGGAAACAGAGGCTGTAGAACTTGCAGGAGGCACATTTCTCTGTTAGAAAGTTGCTAATATAAAACTCAGCTGGGCAGTCTCCTAAAATCCTGTGCTTCCACCCTGTTCCTCCTTGTTTCCAGTGATGAGCAGTTGGACTGTTGGCTTCTCTCTGTGAGTAATTGTAACTAGCTTAGTTCCTCATTCTGAGGTGGGTGGGAGATGCAGACATGCCTACAGCCATGTCCTGCTCATATTTACTCGAGTTTTGACAAGGGAGGGGAGCACTTATCAAGAAGTTCAGAAGGATTTTGCTAAATGTCAGCAGCAGCCTGTGCCTGGAAGGTAGAGGGAGAGATTAGAGGATTTGCTATGGGTGATGTGAAACTGCACATCTGACTGGTTTTGTTATGGTGAGGGTCAAAGGCTGTTTCTGGATACATTTTGGAGGCTTTGAAGTGGTGGCATTACTCGAATCAGTAAGTATTACCCAAGTAAAGGTTATAGAGATCAATCATATGACACAAGACTACATAAATGAAATATACGTTATGTTATATAATCACATTCTGCCTGATCTACTTGTGCTGTTCTTGTTGTGAAGCCTCTGGTGGTGGCCTGGCAGCCTGTTCAGATAAGAAAAAACTGCATTTTCAAGGTCTGACACAGTTCACCAGATTTCTAGCTTGCTGTTATCTCATAACTTCCCCCCCCAAAATGTTCTGTATTTAATGATGTCTTTGAAAACAAATTTCTAACCGTTGTTCAGGTCATAATTTATGGCTCTGAAGTTCTAATGTGTTGTTTATTAGAAAATACTCGGATAGTTTTGCATTCTTTCAAAATAGATGTGTTTGTTTTTTGCTTTTCAAGGGCATCTTTTAAGAGATCAGTAGTTCTTGAAAATCGCCACCCTGATTTCTTGATTGAGATTATTTCATACCCATCTATCACTTAACTTTCTACTGTGTCTTTGAAACCAGTGGTGTGGGGATGGAAGTCACTCTGCAAGTATGGCATTTCTTCTGCAGTCCTCTGAAGTAATAAAGTGGTTTAAAACATTTTGTAGAAGGCGATTGTTTTCTTCATAAATACAAGAAGTAGAAACAGCATTTTTCTATTTGTAATGTTCACAGAACAGTATCAAAGCATTTGATATGTGTTTAAAAAGCAAACATGCAGAACAAAATATATGGAAGAAGGCTTTGATGGGCTTTTGTTTTTTTCCCTGGGCTTATATACTTACAGGCAGAAACAGGGCTCTGCGCCTTGTAGGGATTTACACCTGATAGGAAACCAGAATGCATTTTGAAGGACAGAATTACCTTGTTGTCTTTGGAATAGTTACTAAGCTGGGTAACAGCATGACTGTTTACAGGGAATAATGCCTCTAGGCTTCAGGCAAAGCACTGTGAAGGATGTGAGAATAACTGGCCCTGGGAGACACTAGAGAAAGCCGTAGTCTGTTGGATAGGCTTCAGCATCCCAAGGCATCCGATCCACTGTGAAATTGAGCAGAAATAATGGTACTTTGTAACTCAGGTAACAAGAATTTAGGATCCAGTGCTGCTGCTTGTTTTTTTCCTGAAGTGGTCCACTGACATTTGTTTTTCTTTTGTGTGCGGATGTGACTCTGGGGCTGTGGGGAGGTCTGGTAGTAAGATATAAATGCGTACTCTTTACAATGTTTTTGACTCTGACACATTACATGTTTCTTATTTAACCCTTTGGACTTTTTAAATGGGAATTTTTACTGTGAAAGATGTATTCAGTTTCAGATCTGAGCTATGTGATTGCATTAGACATATTAGTGTTTGTGCACTTGTAATGTACCGTGATTTTGACAATAATGGGATTTGCAGCTCTAGGCTGAAGATTTTAGTCCTACAATACTATTTGGAAGTAAAGCTGCCTAAAATGATTAGCAAAATTATTTATATACTCACTAAGCATCAGGTCAGAACCAAGATTGCCATCCTATGAGTGAGCTCCCAGACTGCTCTTCCAGCTCTCTTCTTGCCTTTTCTATCTCTCCTCCAACTGCATTCTTAGTATGTTTTGGCAATAGTTCGAAAAGGAAAGAGTCTGTCCCCTGCTGACCTCTGGAAAGCCTTTGAAGCTGAAAGTTAGAGGACTTTGCTGAAAGGTAAGAGATCATATTTCAAAATTAAAAAAAAACCAAAGCTGGGGGGGAGGAAGGTTTGAGTCCAGCTGCAATCTGGGAAGGGAGCACTGGTAGCTGTGTGGCGCAGTGTCTCCCATGTGTTTCTTAGCCTCCTTGTTCTAGGCAGCCACTGAAAGGATGCTGGTTCTCTGAAAGGATTATTTCTTGCAGGAACCAGAGGAGTGAAACACAGTATGTTGTTTAGCCCCCAATTTACATATAACAAAAGTGTAAAGTAGGAATAGAGTTTATGCTGACCTAGGGGAAATAATCTGTTCTTCATTTTCAGTATGGCTCTGCCACTGAAATTGATGTATGATAGGGCCTCTTTCCCATCCTTTTAGCAAACTTGAGCTCCTTTGAGATAATCAACTTTTCAAGTTGCTGGTAGTAGCAATACACTTATAACTCTGCTTCCTTGAAGTCCCTTGCACAGAAAGGAGAGAGGAAATAGCTCAGGTAAATATTTTGGAATAAAAATACTAACAGATACCTTATGGAGAAAGCATTCTTCTTTGTTCAGGAGTGTACATGAGGTGAATCGACCACCACTCGGTATTTCATATAATCTTGGGTCTTTGCATGATTCCCAAACTTCTTCCAGTCCAGCTCTGATTAAGGCACTTCTCATTGATTTAGCTGTACAGGGAATCCTGTGCAGGTAGCACAATAGTTCATGGTAGTTGTGACAACTAACACTTAAAATACACTCTTTCAGAAAAAAGTGACACTAATATGAGAATAATTGAGAATAATATTAATAATTAAAGTCTTTCTGAAACAGTTTTGAAATTGGTTTGAACCCCCACTCAATTAAGACAATTATGCTGAGAAACTCTGTTTAGTTACATGACTTGGTACTAACAGCTATACACAAAAACAGCTCTACACAGTCTATAAAAATAGGTATGATATTATTTCTTTAAAAGTAAACCAAAAGTCTCATGCTAACCTAACCTACACAGAGGGTAAGAAGCAGATGCTTCTGGAGCGATGTAAGTCAAATAAAGGGGAGTATAAGGCTGATTATGCTTTCACAGTGTCATCAGTTTGGAGCTGCATAAAAATGGGAGTGTGTGGGAGTGGCCACAAATCTATATTTTTGAGATGGAAAAGGTCACCTTCCTGCATTTGAGTGTGTAGGGATGCTGAATACATTTAAACACTGGGTTGCTGTTTAGCTGGTGATAGCTGATTGTGATGCTGAGCTCTACGACTATAAATTAAGTTAGTTTTGAGGAGTGGCAAAGTTGAACCAACACTTGTATTATTGAGGGAAACTTGTGGCTCAGCACAAAAAAACTTTGCTTTTTAAAGCCAAACTAGCCCATGGGGAAAAAGCTTCTGTTATTATTATTATGATGCTATTTTCTGGAAGAAGGTAATATACAGATGCAAGAAAGTTGTTCTTGGAATATCAACTGCAAAAGGTTATGTGTCAAAATAAAAAAGTTATGGATGTCTAGTGTATAAAGAAAAGAGGAGGTGAGTATGCTATTGCCTGTGTGTTCTGCTAGAAAATATTAAACTGAAAACTTTCAAAGCCAAGAAGGGCTTTCTGAGTAAAATCATAATAAAAATATATTTTCCACATAAATTCACAATGTAAGTCACGAAAGGAATGTTAAGATATCCTATAATCTGAATTATATTAGATGCTTTTAACTTTCACTTAATTATCCCTTTTGTAAGTTGTTAAATTAGTAGGCAGAAATATAACCTAGAGTTATACAGCACTGCTGCTTAAGTACTTTGCTAGTTTTTTCAGGTTTTATTTTTAATCAAGACTTGAGGTCTGTATGTCTGTGGCTTCTAGAAAGCTGAAGACAAATATATTCGTTTTCTCATCTAATGCATAACTTCTGCAATTGTGATAATTGTGATAATTCATTTTATTTTTTACCTTTCTAAAGGACATCGATGGTTGGGGCGGTTGTCTTAAAAATATGTGAAATGAGTTTTGGAGGTGGAATGTGCTTGTAAGAGCTCTTCCTTGCCATTCTGTCTTCCAGAGGAAGATCAAACTTTGGTTCAGAGAGAAAGATAAGCTTGTGCCGTGGGGAAAAATTGAAGAGCCAAATTGTCTTTCCTTTGCTTCTCTTGAAGTACTCCTCAGTGTTCACTTCATCATCTTTCTCAGGGAAGAGGGAGCAGGGAAGTTAAATTCCCTTATAAGTTTGTTTCTATTTGAGTAGTAGTAGCTATAGCATAAGTAATTAATGAGGAATAATAATTGCAGCCAAACAATGCAATTAGAGGTCAGGATTTCACAATCTGACTTTAGAGGGGAGAATTAGTACATGAAGTAAAAACCCAATCACATACTGCATCTGGATTAAAAATCCAGATCATATTTACGTTGTGTTTATGGCCAAAACATAATTCCATAAAATCTGATTTTCATAGAAGAGCATCAGACTCTTAAAGTAGCGCTTGTGTAGTGTTGTTATCATTGCACCTTTTGATTTCAGGCTGTCTCTAGTTTTCTGTAGTGATGCAAAATGAAATAATCCTGAGAAGGAAAAATATAGTATTTTATTTGTGTTTATTTTGTATATTTTTTCTTTGTTTTTTTTTTTTAACTTGCAGCCATAAAGTGAGAAGCTTAGTGGCTTTGTCAGTGCTGCTATGAAAACTGTTTCCAGATGGACTACAGAGAATCATATACCTGATGTCCTGCCTGCATCCAGGTCAGCTTTTGCTGCTGGAGGGCAGAGCAGTGACTGTGCCTGGAGGCATCTGCTCATACCCTGGACTCTCAGGGAATGTGAGTTCTGTGAAGCTGCAGGATGTGCCTTGGCTGTGTCGGGGCATGTGGGTACCGGGTGGGTGAGGCTGGTCAGACTTCTGGTCAATATCCTCACTAGGACATTTCTTGGGAATAAGAATTAGAGGAGGCTTTGAAGATCTGGGAAAGTGGGTGTGCATTTCACTGCATGAATTGATGGCGTAAATACAGACGGCCATTATCAGTTGAACTGATTTCTCTCTCATTTTCTTCTTTTTTTTTTTTTAGTTGTTTAAGATCAGTACATATTTTTTTTAGAAAATGAAGGGAATTGCGCTGATGAGATTCAGCATTGCTGCATAAGCAAGCACTGCAATTTTTTTTTTGTTGGGTTTTTTGAGTAAATTGCATTTCTCTGCTGACTACCCTTCACTTCTAATTGCATAGGAATAAGGGCACATAAAATACTATGCAATAGAAAAGGGAAAACAAAATAGAAAACTGCTGCTGGAGACGTGTATGAAGGAGTGAGTGTCTTATGCTGTATTACATGCTGTATAATTACATGTAAAGGTTTTTATTACAACGTATGCTTTTAGTTTTGATGCAGGTTGTTGGAGACACTCACTGATACTGCATCTCATCTCTCTGTTCTGAAACAAGAGTCTGTTAAAATCACAATTTTAGATGAAAGCAAGGCTTTCATCCAGAAGTGGTCATAGACTAGTATCAGTGCTTGATACTTAATGTTTCATGAAAAAAATATTGAATGATAGGATTCAAATCTTTCAAAATGTGGAAGATAGCATGTGCAACTGTCACTATCTAGTCTTATCCTCCCAAATGTCCAAAATAATTTACATCTAAGAGATGGAAATGCTATTTTACTGTACAATGAACAGTACCAAAAAATAGCTAGAAACATTTGCTGTCAGAAAGGCATGGTAAATCCTTTTTGTCTCAGTTATTGACTAAATGTTGCTGCAGCACAACACTCAGATATTGTAACACCAATGTTGTAAGCATTATGAGTAAGATCTAAGTTTTATTGTGATAAACATGTTTGTTGTGATTCCAGAAAGTCACTGATGCAGTGCACTGTCTCTGTCAAATCCCAAGTTAGTCCACTGGTACATACGTGATTTGTAGATAAGTAAACAAACTGCTTTGTTATCTTGCTAGTTAATTTTCTGTAAAAGTCGCAGAATTACTGTCTGACACTTGCTAAAAAACATCTTTAAAGGATTTTTCAAGTTCTCCTTTTCATCTTATTTCTCTCCTGTGCCAGTATTCTGGCATAAATGATGATTTTGATTCCTCATCAGTGGTAATAAATTACTAGTTTTCATAGTGAATCCCATCATCCAGAACTTACCGTTGGCAAAACACTGCTCTGCAACACCTAAGTGCTGTTCTTGTGATCTCATGGAATACTATACTCTTTCATTTAATTTGTAATGGTTTGGCTTAAAACCACAGGGGAAGACAAAGATAAAAATAACTCTTTCTCCTATGCCTACATGCTGGCTGGGAGGAGTAGCCAGGTTACCAAGGTTTTTTTTTTCCCATCAGCCCGGGAGACCCAGAAGGAATGCTGGGAAGGGGGGCTGGACTATAGCTCGGCCTGGGAGAGCACGTTGTCTCCTCTCTTTCTCCCGGGAACTCTAAGCTGAAGGCATCTCTACTCAACACGGCTTTTGAGGACCTTCCCCTACCCGCCGGACTTTTGCTGCCTGCTGTCTTTTCCTCCACGGAGTTCCTTGAGGCCCCACGACTTTTCACCNGTCCATTGATAAACCTAATATTGTCCAAAACCAGGACAAATTTCATCAGGATTGGTTTTTGCGTAAGTAGATGGCTTAGTCTTGTCTCAGAGTCCGTAAGGAAATGCCTTGCTAGAAATACTTCTTCATGACATTTAAGTTTACTGTGATTTAAGGGTGTATAAGCGTGTTCAGCTTTTTTTGGTGCTGTTCCTCAGTAAGGTTTCATTGCTGATCCTCAGACTTGTAAATGGAGATCACAATTCCGTTGCCAGATGCCTTTCAGAGCATCTGTTTGGCCGACAGGACGCTGGTTCCATGCGTGCTGTTGCTTAGGCTGCTCAGGCAGTCTCATTGAAAGCTTAATCCTCTGTCTGTTTCAAGGATCTGGATATATCTAGTGCAGCTAATCTGAACTGGAGAAAAATAGCACAAAAAGACAACCCTGGTGTAGCAGTGTTTTTTTTTTTTTTCCATGCAATGGATTAATCTAAGTAGAATGATTCTAAAATGCTCTTTTAATTGCCTGGATCAGTACTTGTTGATTTTTTTTTTTTAAAGTATTAAGTATGAAGAATATTTCATTCTGTTTGACTTCTTATTGTTTTATATTGGATAGTGATTATGCATATAATTATTTAGCATGAAATTTAACTTTGCTTAATTTTTGCTCTTTTTCCAGTCTGTATGTTCAATCTTAATTTTTCCCTATGTTATAAAACGGGGAACACTGTAACAGGGACACTGGTAATTGCATTTTTTCCATAGGGGTTTTTTTTTCAGCCTGTTTTTATCATGCTACTTTTGGTTAAATACTGTTGTGTTGCAGTATTTTGGATATGATTGTATTGTGTTCTTGCAACAATGAAGGCCAACCACAGAGTGTTCTGTATTAGCAAAACTGCGGCCAGAAGGTAAAGGGTGGCTCTCCTCTAGCTGGTGCCTGTGAGCTTTCATCTGGGGAATTGCGTGCAGTGTGGAGCTTCCCAGTGCAAGAGAAAAGTTTATGAAAAAGAGCAAGTCCAGCAGAGGAATATTGAGGTAGTCTGGGGACAAGAGCCTAAGTTCAGGGGGGAAGGGTGAGGAAACTGGATGTGCTCAAGTTGAAAATGAGAGAACTAAGGGGGATCCGATTGCTGACTTCAGCTATCTAAAGAAGGGCATTTAGAGGAGATGGTTCTTGTTGGAGAAGTGTAGTGAACAACAGTCACATGTTGCAGGAAAATCCTGATTAGGTAAAAGGTTGAAAAATATCTACAGTGTAACTGGTTAAGTGCTAAAAGAGGTTTCTCAGGTTACTCTTCTCTTGGAGTCCGTAATAGCTACAACGATCAAGGTATGGAGCAAATAGATCTTTCTTTGAAATTAGCCCTGGCTGATGCAAGGACTTGGACAAGATGATCTCCAAAGGTCTTTCCCAACCTAGAATACTTGGTGATGCAATGAAGATTCATATGAATGGTGGATTTTTTAATTATTTTTTTTTAGTTCTTACTGCTTTATGTAAACTGAATAACTAAGGAAAAATTGTGTTTATGACAACCTTCCCTCTGAAGTCTACTTACCAAAGAAGGCATTTGTAGTTAAGCGACTAGACCTAATTGATTTTGCTTACCCATGTCCCTCCAGATTTGTTCATAGAACTAGAAGAGATCACACTTTCATTTGACTGATGGACTGGAAAATAAGCTCTCCTGTTTTTGCAATTCCTTGGGGGTTCATCAGTTTTGAATAAATTAATAACTGAATGGAGCTATTTACATAAACTAAGATAAAAAAGAAAAAATATGGAGCCTTGCCATATTCCTAAAATGTGCTATAGCTGTCAAAGCTGGTTTTTCTCAATAACTAATTACATGTGCTTAGACAGGCAAACATATTATGTTTTTTTTTTTAAAAGCTCACTATAAAGTTTTCACTCTTGCCTTGCCATGCAGAGAATAGTGTTCTTGAGAATGTTAGTGTATTTTCGCATGCATAAAAATTCAATTGTCTTGGTCTTCTTTCCTTGCTAGGCAGACCCAGGTGCATTATGTATGTGGAATAGAAGTATAAAGAATATGTATATGAGAAGGACTCTTTGTAGGAAAAGGAGCTTAAGAAGACAGGAATTTTGTTTTGAAAATTTTTAACAGCTATTGTAATGTAGCCTTTAAACTTGGGCTGTTGTGCTGGATTTTATTGTTACATTGTCCTTCTGTGCAGCTCTCTGCTTTTGAATTGAATGTTTGCTGAGTTGGAAGGAAAGTTTTTTAAAAGGGTGCAATGATCAAAGTTGCCTGAGCAAAGTTGTGCCTCAGCAACACAGTAATTCCGTTATTCAGCTGACTGTAAGCTAAATGTAGGGAAAGACACTGGGAAACATCTTTGGACAGCATTGTTCATCAGAACATTCCCTTCAAAAACTGATAGGGCTGATCGTCAGCTCAAGTTAACTGTCTGTAAATTGAGTTGTTTTCATGTGTCTCAAATCTTACCTTCAAAGTGGCTCCCTGGCAGGACTGAAGAATATTAAGGACAGAAATGGGACTTTTTTTGGGTATGTGTGGAGGGGAGCAAGGGATAGGATTGGAAGAAAAAAATGCTCATGAATTATTTTAGTTTCTTCTCCATTCCCCGTTTTTTTTCTGTTATTTTTTTTTTCTCTTAGCTGGCATTCCTGTTGGTCTCTCTGACTGACCCAAACAGGGGCTTATGTTCTTATATTTTCATCTTCCGCCTTCTTCCTACTTTCCTGGGTCTGAATCACTATGGCTCAAACATCTCTTCCTCATTACATGCAATTTCTATGGCACATGAAATAAGGAGTTATATATGATAGAGAAATAGTTCCTTAGAAATGAGTATTCATTAGTTTCTGTTTCTTCCAAACTTGTGCATAGTCATATTTTTAGTATCCTGAAGGTTCAGAGTCTGATGAGAAGAATGTATAGAAAGGAGGGCTTGGCCATATATTGGGCTTGGCCAGCTACGTGTGTATATGTGCGTATATGGGGGACTGTTTCAGCAGCATTTTGCTCTCTGGTCATGTTCAATGCTGTTGGTCATAAGGGCTCTTTACTATTAAAAGGTAAGACTTAACTGTGGATGAAACATGTAAGAAGAAAATAGACCACTCATTTCACCCAGCACTGCTTTAACAAGACGATACAAAGTATTTTTTTGTCTCAGGCAAACTGTCCTATTTTTTCTTAATACAATTACGAATGGAATTCTCTTTTGTTTTACCTGCTTTTAAAATACATTCATGATAGTATTTTTTTTTATTGTGCAGAAAAATAAACTGCATTTCCAGGGATGGATCAGACAACAAACTTAGAAACAATGCAATTAGGTTATAAAGCATATAACCAATTTAATGCATTAGTAATAGCAGTATTTTTCCAGTGTATAGCTTCACAGCAAAATGGGAATCATCACAACTGCATTTACATATTTCCGATGGTCCAGTATATGTCTTTAGAAGTGAAATCAAGCATATGCAGTTCCATAGCAAGAAATATGTTAGACTGAAAGGAGGTGTTATTATTGGTCTCTGCAGGTGTCTCTGGGGTATGAATAATGTTACATTCATTGGCCTTGCTCCTGGCATTAGGGATCAGCGGCAGCTTTGGTTCTGCGAGATTTGTATCCAGCTTCCTGCAGTGGTGATAGAGATGGGGGATGATGTTGTATCTCAAGGTCAGTCGAGAAAAATACAATCTGCTGGAAATGTTAGCTTATTTGAAAAGCATTTTTATCCCATAATGACTAAAATGGTGGCACCGGATGCAGAGCAGTGGTTTTGAGATGATTTATATTGATCGTCTTTGCTGCTTAATATAAGTACTGCTGAGTTTTTTGTCCTAAGATGAGATGAGAGATAATGATGAGAGCTATTGACAATCCTTATTTTTAATGTGCATATTAACACACAAACGTATCATAATTACTATCTTTGTTATGGCTGTTTGCTGTATGTGCAGAGGGAGAGGAAATAAGAAAATCAGTATTTTTAATTTTGCTCTCTAAGTCTGCACAATAGTCTTGATATGCAGTAACATAAAATCATTAGGAAGGGCTATAGATAGCAGTTGTAGAAACTTAACATTTTTTCCTTTGTTGTAACGTATGACCTTTTCATCTCTTTGATCCCTTAAGCTGTGTATTGCATAACCTTGGATTAGTAGAAACAAGAAATGCTGTGCATCATCTAATGACATATTTCTTCTGGCTACATCAAAGAAGGTTAGATAAGATCTGTTGTAGGAAATCCGCATGGTCTACAGGAGTGAGGGTTGCAGCCAAGGATACTGTGACTTCCTTTTGCAAAGAAGGATAAAACTGAAACAATCTGCCATGCTGGTTTATTTTAAAAAGCTTAAGAAAGCCTTGAATGTACTTGAAATAGTGTTGAGAGTGTAAGAGCAGATGTATTTTGCTTTCCTCCATGCTGATGTTGGAAATACTAAGAAGTTACTGAATGTTAGATTATTGAGAAGCTGCTGTTAACCTCACTTATTGTTGATACTGTGGTGTTCAAAATTCTCTTCAAGCAAAGGTGGTGAATGGTATTTTTGTTTTCCATCTGAAGCTTGATAGTGGTGATACGACTTTTCAATATGTGTTGCTGTTGTGTAGCCCTGAAGGTAAATAGTTTTCATTGTATTCTGTAGTACAGATGAATAGCAAATCTGGCTTCATTCCAGCCTCATCTGTAAAATGGAATTAATGCTTCTATGGTTTGGAGGTGGTGGAAAATTAGCAAAATAAGTTCAAAGATGCAGTCAGTCAGTCTTTTTAACCATACATGGTGTTCTCCTTTCTTAGTCTTTAAATAAAGTTGGTCTTTGTTCTATTAGGAAGAAAAATAACTGGTGTGATGAAAGAATCTTTGAATAAAATTACTTCCTTTCTTGAAAGCTTAGAAACAATTATGTTTTCTGCTGTAGCCTTGCATAACAGAAATGTGTAGGCATTGTGCAGAAACATTTGGGATGCAGTGAAGAAGAGGTGCAGACACTGATCTCTATGGTGACTGAAGTTGCATCAGGGGAGGTTTAGGTTGGATATTAGAAAAGGTTCTTTGCCCTGAGGGTGGCTGGGTGCTGGAACAGGGTCCCCAGGGAAGTGGTCACAGCACCAAGGCTGACAGAGTTCAAG
>VYZS01004396.1:24873-37530 GCA_013400695.1 Neodrepanis coruscans | reverse complement strand
AAATTAGCAAAATAAGTTCAAAGATGCAGTCAGTCAGTCTTTTTAACCATACATGGTGTTCTCCTTTCTTAGTCTTTAAATAAAGTTGGTCTTTGTTCTATTAGGAAGAAAAATAACTGGTGTGATGAAAGAATCTTTGAATAAAATTACTTCCTTTCTTGAAAGCTTAGAAACAATTATGTTTTCTGCTGTAGCCTTGCATAACAGAAATGTGTAGGCATTGTGCAGAAACATTTGGGATGCAGTGAAGAAGAGGTGCAGACACTGATCTCTATGGTGACTGAAGTTGCATCAGGGGAGGTTTAGGTTGGATATTAGAAAAGGTTCTTTGCCCTGAGGGTGGCTGGGTGCTGGAACAGGGTCCCCAGGGAAGTGGTCACAGCACCAAGCCTGGCAGAGTTCAAGAAGCGTTTGGACAACACTTTCAGGCACATGGTGTGATTATTGGGGATGGTTTTGTGCAAGGCTAGGAGTTTGACTCAATGATCCTTGTGGTTCTCTTCCAACTTAGCATATTCTGTGGTTCTGTTAGTATATATGGGGGGGAGACAGGCCAGTTCCATTTTTTTTTAGAATTTCCAAGGTGCTTTTAGTTCGTTGGAATTATTGTGTATATTTATGCTATAGGGAGGAGCTGACTTTGATCTTAGGCTGCATTTTCTGTCCTCTATTTGCAGCTCTTTCCTCTTACCTCTGGCACAGGGAAAAGAGAGACCTGCATCTAGTGAACATCCCAAGAATTCGTGCAGTGTGAAGAACTGCCCTGCAGTGACAGTGTATCAGTCATATATTGGCCAATATTACTGAGTGCAATGAATCTATGGTGATGTTCATGTTTAATTAATGGCTTTTAAGAAACCTGTGCCAAAGTGCTTATTTCAACTGTACTGTGTTGTGACTGATACTCATGGAGATGTTCAGTTGCCTCACACACAAGGTAGGCTTGATGAAGTGTGGAAGAAGTGCCAAGGTAATAAAGTACTTAATATTGGCCAACAGAATTGATGATTTTTGAGTGTTCCCCATTCTTACATCTGAAAATAACAGATATTTTCTTTCTCATATAAGAGAGTGTGTAGTGATTTTATGCGTAGCAATGAGATGATGTTATGCATAAAGGTGTTTGACAGCTGACCTGGCCTGAATCAGCATTCTTCTTTAATCTCAGAGTGTACAAAGGGATTCTGCTCCCCTCTGTCTCTCATGCCTAATGACTAAATGTCTTATCAGAGATCAGTCTTTGCATCTATTCAGAAGAAAAATAATCAGTGTGAGAAGGAAGTGAGTTTCTTGTAGCTGGGCCCTTATGATAGGAAAACACCAGAATAGCTTTTATATGAGGGAGGTATCCTTCAGGATGTAGAGGAGGGAAATAAATTGACACAGATAAATTCAATCATGCTGCCTAGAATTCTTGTAATAAATATTTTCAGAGGTAAAGTAGACAGGGTAACAGTTCAGGAATTCAGTTTGAAAGTGTTTTTGCAAAGCTTCTTGTGGGAGAAGTGAGGACGGACTACTATTTTTGCTTTGGCATTTTAGCAAGAGCAGATCTTTAGCTTTGGCATTTCTTATCTTGAAAATCTATTCTTAGTTTAAACCTAAACAGCAAAACTCAAGTGAATGCACTGAAGTGGTTGTATGTGGCACTGAATAAAAGTGCCTACAGTAACAAAGGATTTAAAATAAAATATATAGGATAAAAAATATATAGGATATAAAATATATAGTTTCTTGGCATTAGAACTCCAGTTACCTCAGAGCAATACCTTTTCATCTCTATTCATTGTGGACAAAAATGCTTCTGATTAATTTCTGAAGTGGAAGGTCTCAGTCACCAAACTGCAATCCAGATACTTGCAGTGTGAGATGGAATTTTTAACGAAGTTTTTTGTGTACATCAGGCAACTGAGTTGTAAAGATCTGGTGATTCTTTAAAATTTGATCTTTCATAGAATTTGATGTCAAACTATTTTGAAGTTCCTTTAGAGTTCAGTGTGCACTATTTTGTAAGTTTATGTAGAAGCTAATCACATTGTGAAATGCTTTTAATCACTTAAGACATTTGGCTTCTTGGTTGTAAACATAAATGGTACTCTTGATCTCCAAGCCTGATCACTGGGAAGAACACATCAAAATGCAGTTAAGGCTGTCTACATTTAAAGCATATTTCCACTGATACTGCTTGAAATGGTGCAAATAGTTGCAGTGGTTGCAAGTTACTGTTAGTTATTTAGTGCAAGTTCTTCATTTCTTTTGGCTGGTCAAGGAACCTAGAGCTGCTGAATGTATCTGACTTTAATATTTTGATTTAGTACAGTCTGGAATGAAAATTATTTCATTAAAATGCATATCCCAAGAAAGGAATTCAAGACAGCTAATAGCAGCTGACTCCAAAAAGATTTATGTAAACAGGAAAGAAAAAGCATAGACTTAAGAATGGGCTTCTTGGGTACTTATGAGATCATTCGGACAAGTTTTGACTAATTTCCTGAAAAATACATTTGGCACCTCCTAGTTCACTAATTTTGTGCTTCAGTAACACTTCATGAGACATAAGCAGAACAAATTTTTGGTATACAGTTGTTTAAAAAAATAAAATAGAGTGAATAAACTTTTTATTCTTCCACTCCCTATTTTCAGTCTTTCAGTCTGTATCATTGAGAGCCTTTCCTCTTTCAAATTAGCATGGAATCACAATTCGAACATATCATTTCCCTTTCCAAGCTTCAACTGTTTAAACAGATGGGGGAAAAAGAAAAAAGAAACAGCAAATACAGCTCCTTGCAGCAGATGACTCCAGCTGGTATATTTAGAGGAAGTTTAGCTGCTGGAGAGCTTTTCTGTTCCTTAGTGATTCATTGTAGAAGAACTCTGCCTGAAGCACTGGTGGTGCTTGGTAGATTTGGTTCATGGGACTTAGTGGTTTCATATATTTCTTGATGTACTCTTGTGTCTTGGTTTAAAGAGAAAAATAGTGGCAGGTGGGAACACCAATAAAATGAACCCTCTCCCCTTTTATTTCCCCCTGGATAGAGGGACAAAAATGCTAGGAGGCATAAGTGAAAAAAATAGCAATTTCCTAAAAAGAAAATAGCATTAACTACACAGATAAAGGGGAAACAGTTTGCCCACTGAAGTGGAATCCACCAACCATGTGACCTCACCCCAACCCTGGGATCAAAGAGGAAGAAGAATGGTGGAGGGTCCTCCCTGCTAACCACCTGTCTGCCCAACCAAACAGAAGACAATGGGAGAACAGGGGCAAAAGCCAAAGCCCAGGAAAACTGCTGCTCACGAGGAGTCACACTACCAAACTGGCCACTTCACACCACCTGGTTATGTCTAAAAATGAGTTCTCATTTTTAATCTTAATTAAGAAAATGTGCTCAAATTCATCCTGTCATTTAACTTCTATGTTTTCCCCCATGGCAATGAGTAAATAGGTGCTGTCAGGTATTCTTTTTGCTTTGTAACTTGGTTGGATGGATCATGGTGTGCCTGCTGGCTAGAGCAAGTTCAGAGTGCTTAAGTTATGGATTTTACTTTTTTAGTTCGCAGTGATTTTTTCATCCATAGCTGATTTATGCTATGATGCTCTAAAGAGGCATGGAAACACTGTGATTCAATACAAACTGGACAACAGATTTTTCAAAAGAAGCAGAGCTCAGTAAAGCCTGCAGAGTGAAGGGCAGCTGAATCTTACAAGCTGAGCTATTCACTAAGCAGTAGCTAAGACTTCCACCACTTGTGGCTGTTTTTTTCTTACTGGAAATGTTGGGCTAGAATCATGTTTACTACAACAGTGTGTGGTATGTGGCTGATCTAGAGAGATTCATCTGCTTCACATACCAGTATGCAACCACAAACCATATACTCAGCTATTGAGTACATCTCTTGTGAGTTTTGGGAATTTGGAAGGAACCATTAACCTCAAAAAAATGAAACTGAGGTGGGGGAAGTGTCTCTGTAGTGGTCTGTTTCATCAAGGGCTTTTGCTTAGTAAGCATACATACCATGTTAAATAAGGATGTGGAGAAAATGTGTACCTATAAATCTCAGTGGCTCTCTGCCAGTCTGACTTGGGGAAGAGTTTTTTCATGACTCAGCTGTGATGATAAGATATAAGTGCTTGAGCAGGGAGCATAATTTCAGTTGAAATAGAAATGTTAAAGCATCCTTTCTGTAACTGTGATAGATTACTGATGCTTTAGAAGAAGGTGAAGTATTTCCCCTCACAATTAATCTAAATTAATTATTCTTCCTGGCCTGTCAGTAGGAGGAGCAGTGGAGCATTGAATGTTGTGCCCTTCCTTTAATGTCTTGGGTAGAAGTTCTGATTTGTCCCTTCTCTAATTCTCTCCTTTCTTGTGTGCTGCCTGCTTGGGACTCATATTGCAGCGTGTACATGAGAATCCTCCTTTGTTCCCATTTTTAAATCTGCTAATAAGTTCAGGACAGATAAGCTGAACTTTTCTTCCCTGTACAACTTAGGAGAGGCAAAAAGGGCTCTATATAGCAAGAGATACCTTTTAGGGGAAATGCTTTGAACTTCTACGGGTAAAAGCAAATGGTAAAACTGACAGGAGACAAGGGAAAAATTTATCTTTGTAGCACTAGGTCTGCCTAAGTAAATGAAACTGCTGTTGCTGAATTTTACGAGAGTTGCATCTTACTGTTCCTGGCACGGATTTTTCCTGGAGCATTATAATTTTGTAGATCTCAGCATGGACAGAAGGAAGAGTGATTAGAGGCCCATTTTTTGGTTAGTTTTTAACATTAGAATGGGGAGGCCTGGTAGTAAACATAATTTGATAAAATGAAATAGAGCAATATTTAAATAGACTAGTCAAAATTCTTGTACTCCATCTGCTTGTTACTGTGTAAACCCAGGATGTTTACCTTCTTTTTTTTCTTTATCAAATGCTCACAGTATATGCTGTTGGTTATGTGCGTCTGAGATTGAATAAGTCTTCGTGCTTGTGTGGGAATATCTATTCTTGGTTTTGATTTCCAGCTTATACGCAAAATGTAATGCTATTGTGTTTAGCAGGCTGTGTCAATGTGGTCATTATTATACATCAGGATTTGTAAATTACTTTGAGTGGAATGACTGCAGAAGACAAGTATTATTGTTGCCATCTGATACCTGAAACAACCTAATGCTACTGGTTCTTGATATTCTGTAGATGAGCAGTAAAATAAGCATTTGACCAAAAGCTGATGATAGAAAGCAGTACCCTATGTGAATGCTACTCCATGGGCTAGAGGTTTTAAAACCAAGCTGACATGTGAAAATAATTCTTAAAAGGAGAAGGAAGGATTGGAGAGACAAGCTTAAAGTTCATTAAAACAATGAAATACTTAGACTCCTCAAATTACATTTAGTGGATGCTAAAACTGTGGCTGAATTTTAAAATTTCAAGAATTGAAAGCACTCTCAAGAGTATCGTATCTAGTATGTGTAACCACGTGTCAATTGCTATTGTCTCGGGAGTAATAAATTTGAACCTATCCTGTAAGAAGTCATTGTTTTTTAATGTGCTTTCTAGAATTTGGGAAGGAATGTGTTTCTGCATTGTCTCAGCTGAAAGAGACAATTAAAGCTGGGGAATTTTAGTTGGGTAGCTGGTGAAGAGCTATGCAGGCTTTGATTGAATCGGCATTTTGTGAGATAATAGCACAATGGACCATAAAAAGGACCATAAAAATGACCATTTTCGGCTGGGTATTTTATAAATAAATCTCTTATGCTGCCAACTATTTAATCAGTTCAAGTGGGCTAGTAAAAAACTTTTTTTGAAGGTGCTTGAGGACTTAACCATTTCAGAAAACATGTTGAATTTCAGCATATGGAAGCTTGGCAGTTTTGAAAATCTGTCTTACTAAAGAGTTACTGTTATGAATGCAGTTTGTTACTAATCAGTGGCCTCTTGTTGGTAAAGCATCATTTGCTATTCAATTAGGTAAGCAATATATTTTATTTAGACACTTTTAAAACCTATTGTAGTTTACCAGAGCACTGCTCTGTCAAAGCATCAAGGCTATTATTGCTACCCTGACAATCATTTACTGTTTTATAGATGCTGCCATTTTCCCCTCTATTTGACTTGTTGTCTTAAGTTAAGGTTTTCTAAAATGCATATGCAAACACAGAATTTGGCTGGTATATGCTTTGTTTTCTGAAATTTGGGAATATCTTTTTTTTATTTACCTCTGAATGCTAAAGGACTTTTTTATACCATACAGTATTTAAGAGAATTCCCATTCGCATAAAATTTCAATTTCATTTCCAGCAAGATGATGATTTCGTTACAGATGGGGGTAATTTTCTTCCTGAAAAACAAACTTGTTTTGTAAAAACTGCACAAGACTTGCTGACTTACTAATTCAGCAGCTTTTAAATTTTATGTGCTCAAGTAAACATATTAATAGCTAATCTCAAAGCTTAAAAAAAATCAAATGCCCTATCTGTGATTTATAGAGGTCTGTTTAATCATCTCCTAAAATATAAGTAACCATTGTATGCCTCCTGATGGACTGAAGGCTGGTGCCTGTCCAGATGAAGCTAGTAGACTTTTTTCTGTAACTTCCGTATCACTGCAGGAGCATGTTATAAGCTGTACTATTTTAGAAGCAAATCACTGATTATTACAGTGTTTAACTTCTAAAAGTTTCTGGCTTGCTATCATGCAGTATATTTTAATGTTTTAAACTAATCAGAAATCTAAGCTTACTGTAGTTCATCTCCAATTTACATAATTTGCACAAATATCTTTGCTAAGTAATTATTTGAAAAAATTGTGTGTGTTCTTCCTGAAAATACTGAATGGAATATCAATTGGATTATTCATTTTGACACACAAGTTGAATGACATGTGTTGAGCTTGTGTGAGTGTAAGCAGGTTTCCTTTGTCTACAACAGCAGACACCATTTGTACGGTTTGGTATAGCTTTTGGAGACTGCAAGAGCATCTGCCCATAGGGTTTCAAATAAAATTCGTTTTCTACAGCTATTGACTTTCTGATACCAAGAGTCCACAGATTAAACTGTTCTTTTTTGTTGTAAAGAAAGATCTGCAAACTTGCTCGTAACCCCCTACCCCTCCTCCTTGTCAAAACTCTTCACCCTTGATGATAGTCATATCTGAGAATGAAAGCAAAATCTGTTAAATGAAAAATAAGAAAATATGATCTTCCACATATATATTTAAAAATATTTAAACTTGAAAGTTGATGTTGAATGTGCGAATCTTGTTCCCATCAGCTGTCTCTGTTAAATCATATAGCAGTTTTAGCTTTATATTTAGGATTGAGGAAAAGGATTTCTGTCAAAATAATATGAACAATCATTATGCAAATATCCAATAAGCAGATGTTGAACTTTTGAGCCTTAAACTTACATTTGTCAACTTCTGGTGAACATTCTGTAAACAGGCTCTCAATAAGATGTTAGGATTCTAGGGGAAGAGGTTGGGAAATAATTCATGCTTTCTGCAAATGCCACTGGAGCAGGCATGCTCAGAGGTTTTACATTTACAACCTTTCCAAACCTTACAAGCCTTTATGTTCTTCCTTTTTTTTTTTTTTTAACTATGTGTGTGCAAATTAGGGCAGAATAATTAAAATGCATGTACACATGCATGAGTGCAGATACATTCACTATCCCTTATGTATGCTTTTGTAAAAGACTTTTGATATCTAAATCCTTTGGACCAATTTTAATTTTGATGCTGTCTAGGTGCACATACCTCTGTTATCACCTCACTTAGCCATCTAGCTATTAATATTAAATTTTGCTTCTTTTAATTCAAAAGAGTACTCAAGTTGTCTAGTTTCCAATTCCTGCTTCTTTCTCTCTCTGTGGATTATTTCAATACTTTCCATTTAGCAAATGAGGAAAGCAGCACTACTTAATACAGCTCACCCGCATTAATGAAGTTGGTAACTAAAGAATGTACATGCTATAATGATCTGCCTGTGTAGAATAGATTTAAAAGAATCTATAATTAATTTTAGTGGAAAAAAGGTATAGAGGGAACAGATAATACACGTACTAAGTTTGCAGTCTGTAAAGATTGCAGAAGGTTTTCCCTCTGAGGATGGTGCAGTTTCTTCAAAACTTTTAAATTTTCTTTTTTTTCTTTGCTGTTTGTTTTGCTAAATACTATTAGATACTGTTTCATTTTTCATTACAACAGATGAAAGTCTCATGTAGGTCCAAGAAAAAGGTTAAACGCGTGTTCACTAAATGAATTACATAAAATATAAGAAAAAAATGGGTTAAACTTTGAACGTTCTTCAGGAAAAAAGTCTTTTTGGGTTCAGAGTTGATGTTAAAGTATTTTAAATAGTGGGAACAAGCAAGTTTCAGACAAAGATTGATCAAGTGGAGGTAGCTCATTCCAGGTTTAAGCTTTTTGCAATAGTGACCTGGGGTGCATCTCAACCACTATTCATTATAAGTCTGAACAACTACGTTGTTATAATAGGATGAAGAGAAGAGCAATATCATATTGTCTGGGAGGATCTCAGCAGAGCTTGGGTTCAAGTCCAAAGGACTGAAGTATTTCTCATGTATGCTTTGCAGAGGGGGGTGAGTGCTGAATGGGCTTTCTGAGAGGTAGATATTCTCCAGGCCAGGTTGAGCCAGGCTGCCTGAAATACTCTCATACTCCCATATTGTTACCTACTCGTGGCTAAGTTTGATTAAAGCAGAGATTTCAGTGTCTTGACAGTATTTCTAGACTGAGTGGTAACCTTTTTTGTTTGTTCTGTTGGTTAAAAAAAGAAAACAAACAGAAGTTTGGGTGGCATTGGGAATTATGACCTGGATGTATTTATCAGATCATTTCACTGGTCTGTAAATTTCTCAGATGAACCTCATTAGAGATCACAAGGTTAAAAGAAATGTCAGACTTTGAAGGTTAGAGTTATAGCAGTGATTTTGATGGTAGAGGAAATAAAACGTTTGAATCCTTACGTTGATAATGCAGAAGTCCATACAAGTTGGAATAGTCTTATCTAAAAAAATAAATACAATTTATCCTGATACTTAAATTTCAAAATGTATTACATGTTACAGTGATGTCTTTTGAACGACATACAGAGTATTTGCAACTTTGAATGCAAATGTTACACTCCTTGCTATTACTAAATGAATAAGAAGGAATCAACATAAAAGCAGTTAGCTTGTTCATGTCCTCAGCCTAAATTCAGCTATCCAGAGGAAATGGTTTACATAAACAATATGAATCAAAACTTCTTCCTCTGTGCTGAAGAGCTACAAATCAAAAGATGTACTGCTGAACATACTGTTACAGAGGCTTTTTTCTTTGAGAATCATATAATGAAATACAAGCAGCTGCAAATACATTTATGACTTTAGTGAAATAAGATAAAATTCTTACTTGCCTACTTCCAATAGATGAAAAAAATCCCAACCAAAAAAACCCCAAAACCACATTATACCTTACCTTGATGCAATCTGTTTTTATGACATCTTGGGAATTCTAGATGTGCTCTGTAATCTGGCCATGCAAATGTTTCTCATTTTACAGCTTTATTATAGACCTAGTCTACCTGGATCCATAAGAAACTTGCCAATTAATTTTCCTTCTTAGTTTTGTAGTCTTGTCTTTCAGACTTCCCTGTGATCACACTCACCTAGTCTGAATTGAATTTAGAGGGAGAAAGAATTGGAACTGTTTACTTCCTCCCTAGGGACCTTTCATAAAGTGCGGTTGATTTTGCTTAATTGAAATCAGACCTTATGAATTTAAGCAAGTGCTGTGATTTCAAAAGTGAATTCTACATTGTCCAGAAGAAAAACATGAGTGAAACACTGAACTGTGTTCAATCTTTCTTTAGGCCATAATATACAAAATATAAATTCAGGGAAAGAAAGGGGTGTAAGCAGTCACAAGGTGTCAAGTTTGTTAAATAAGTTAATTAAGTTTTGTTTATGGTTGTTCTTTTGTGAGCCACTTCAAGAAAGGAATGTGTTGAGAAAGCTGTACCAACCACAAGCAAGATCACTTGTCATTTAAAGAAGTTGAGGGCAGCATTCCCTTGCAGGTAGGGTGGAGATGGAGCAGAGTTGTGTTGTCTCTCTGAGGAAAATCTCTCACCACTCAACAATTTGTCCCTGACAATTCCCAGTCCTGGAACTCTGGAAAAAGCAAATTGTGTATCTTCTCCTATTAAGTGGTAGAGTAGAACTTGCATAGTATTTGTCCTGTGGATAGGAAAGACGTCACTGAACATTTGGAAATACCTCCTGCAATATGATGATCTGTGGTCCTAGGCAGTAATCTTGTCAGATTGGTGTGGGTGTATAATCATGCCTAATAAAGCGAGACAACTTATAGCTGAGGTAAAGACATAGTATTGTCTTACAGTTGCTTTCTATAGCTATCAGTATATAAATAGTTTTGTTAATATATATAAAGTACTTCAAAAATAGGAAGGAATTTTACAATATTATGTTAATTGACCAGTTAATAAAATTTCCTGCTAGAAGTCTAGCTGTAGCTTAACTGGATTTCTCAGAAGCAGTGAAATGTTTAAGTTTCTTGAAGCATATAAATTTTTATTTGCAACAAAATATGCAGAAACCCCCTTGTTTCATTTAAAAATAGGTTTAATGGTTTTTTCCCACATTTGATGGATTTGATGTTTGTATTTATTGCATGAACATCTATAAAAACACAGCAAATTCAGAAATACCTTGTTCTTAGTGACTGTAATATTTATTAAAGCAGCTATTGGAGGGGCTTCAATGTGCTACAAGGCATGTTTGCAGCATGATGTGTTATGTACTCTTGCATATCGGGATTGTGTGCATGTGACAGCAGCAGAGCTGTCTGATTTACCAGGGATACTTGAAGAGTAAGGATAATCCATAATGTAAAGTAGAAAACATCCAGGGTAATGTGATACATCATCATCATCTGTATCCTGCATTTCTTGCCTTACTGATATGCTTTTACTGCACCTTCCCTTTCCAAAATAGCAGGTAACCTTGATGTTCAACAGAGTGCCAGTGGCTTAACATTTGTCATCCCTGTGATTCATAATGGTGGGTCTGTTAGGTTGCTGGCTTTTGCAGAAATATTTGGTGGTTTTGTGGTGTGGAACATGTTGTTTTATAGAGTCTGAGCAGTGGCCAACAGATTTGTTTCAACTTTAACCAGAGCCTGATTCCAACTGATTACCCTAGAGAATGAATCCTGGCACCTTGCGTCGGTGCTGTTACTGTGATAGACCTCAAGAGCAGATCTAGGCAGCTCTGCAGCTTCAAAACTAATACTGTTGCTTTCTTATGCAGCACTGTTGTTGCTGTAGACACATTCTTATTCCTCGTGCCTGCTGAAGGGAAGAAAGGTGAGGACTAACTACTTAAGATTAGAGGAAACATTTTCAAGAGAAGCACTCAAAATGTGATTCACCTCCTGCTTGTTTGCCTCTCATAGTTTTGAGTACTCTTCATTGACTGAATGTTGTCTGCTAGTTTTTCTGTATAGACCTCTAGGGAAAACTTAAGTAAGCAACATATTAATACAAATTAAATACTTTTTTTTTCTCTCTGTGGTTGATGCCATTTGCCAATTGCACTGGGGTATTAAGTGTTTCTGAAGTCTAATTTTGGATTTTTTTTTTTGTTTTTTAGTATAGGAAGTGCTTTTCAAGCTTATCTCTAGAGCTGATCCCCTGTGTTCTTTCTGGGTTATACAGTGATGACTAACTTTTAATCAACTGATAGCTTATTCTTGCTTTTTTCTCCACCTCTGGCAAATCAGCATGTGGAAGTTTGACAGTGTTTTGGCTGGACTTCACATGCATATTAGTTTTGTGTGGTCAATAGTCTCTTAGCTGTGTAAAGTTACCTACAATTGTGCCAGCTTTTTCAGTGTCACTGGACATGTTCCTTGCTCCCTCTTACTTGCTTTCTCATTCTCCCTAACTCAGGTGATGTACAGTGTAATAATTTGCTTGGAAAATATGATCCAAACTCCAAAGTTTATCAAGAAATCCATGTCCCAGAAATAAAGCAACTGTACTCTTGTTATATGTCTGCCTCATGATGTACTCCCAAAGATATTTGTAATTCTGTTTTGATAGTTACTATGTCTTAGGTGCTCGATACCATGAGCAACTAATGTTCTAAATTTTTTTCTGATAGAAATGGCATCCTGGGAAATGTGACCCAAGGATAATTGATGCTAACATTCTTTAAAACCTTGTAGGGACTATTTTAATGTTGCAATGCTTACTGATTTTTTTTCTCCATTGGATTGATCCATAGAAATTATGATTCCAAATATAAAAAGCAACATAACACTGAAGCTATATATAGCACTGCCATTGGTATTGTGTGTGTGTCATAGGGTAAAAACCAAAGTAAAAACGGTCTTTTCTCTTACCGCGCGGGAGCCGACGGCCGGGCGGGGGGGGACAACCCCCTCCCCTGCCCGCGCGGACTGAGAGTCGCCCGGAGCCGGCGGTGGAGGGCTGTGGGCGGTGCCGGCGCCCGCGTGGTTTTCGGTAGCCCCTTTCCCCCCGGCGGCGGCATCGCACGGCTCAGCCCGGTGGCGCTCAGCGCGTGCGTCCCTCAGAGCGGCATCGGCCGTGGGTCAGCGGGGCGGGTGCGGCGGC
>VYZS01004396.1:9046-19333 GCA_013400695.1 Neodrepanis coruscans | reverse complement strand
GGACTACAGGCGCGCGCCACTGCGCCCGGCTGTGGTGGCTCGGGGCCCACACCCTCTCCCCCGGACTTTTCACAGGCCAGCGAGAGCTTATCGGATGCTGCCCGCTGCAGTGTGCCCGCCAGGCTGCATTTGGGTGGGCCCCTGCTCCGACCCGCGGGGCTCTACACGGGGCCAAGGGCCCGCGGCAGACTGGGGAGGGGGCCGGCTGAGCGGCGGTCCCCGCACCGGCCCGTTTCCCCCCCCCGGCTCGCCCTCATGGGCGGATGCCTGGGGATGGAGGGGAGGCAGAGGCGGGGGTCCGCTGAACTCGCGCTGGAGACCGTCCCCGTGCCCACCTGTCCCCACCCCCCCAGCCAGGGAAAAATGGCTTTTAACGAACCTATAACACCTTCTGGGGACTGCCATTTAGCCAATTATTGATCCATCTCTTTGCTTACCTATGAGGATGTTACGGGAGATGGTGTCAAAAGCCTTGCTGAAGCTGAAGCAGAGAACATCCACTGCTCTCCCCTCATTCACCCATCCTGCCCTGCAATCATAGAAGGCTATCAGATAGGTCAAGAATGATTTCCCTTTGGTGAATCTGTATTGACTACACCAAATGACCTTTTCTTTTATGTGCTTGTTGATGATGTTCAGAATGATCTGTTCCATCACCTTTCCAGGGATGGAGGTGAAGCTGACCAGCTGTAGTTTCCTGGGTCCTTCTTCTTGCCTCTTTTGAAGGTGGAAGTAACATTGGTTTCCTCCAGTCATCAGAACAATCTCATGTTCTGCATGATATTGTAAAGATGATGGAATGGCTAAGCAGCAGCATCAGCACCCATGGGTACATCCCATTAGGTTTCATGATTTATGGCTGTTAAGTCTGCCTGGGTGATCGCTAAACCAACCCTCTACAACCAAGGGGAAGTCTCCGTTTATCTAGCCTTCTTCTCGTATCTCTGAGGTATGAGATTCCTGAAGGCTGGCTGCAGCAGTAGGTCTGAGGGAAAGAAGGCATTCAGTAACTTTATCTGCTCTATATCTTCTGTCACCAAGACACCCAACTAAATCATCAATGGTCTCACATTTTCCCTGATCTTCGTTTTTAATGGTGGGGTACTTGTAGAAACACTTCTTGTCCTTGATGTCCCTTGCCAGACTCATTTGAAGTGGGTCTTCCTCATCACATGCCTGCATACTCTGATGATGTTCCCACGTGTCCTGTCCCTTATTTCCACATCCTGTAGTTTTCTTTCTTCCATTTGAGATTTGCTAGAAGCTCCCTTCTTGTCCATGCAGATCTCTTGCCCCCTTTGCTTTATTTCTTGCTTATGGTGATGCACTGGTCTTGAGTTTGGAGGAAGTGGTGCTTGAAGATTGACCAGCTCTCTTGTACCCTCTTATCTTCTAGGGAATTCCTCTGAGCAGGTCTTTGAAGAGCCATATGTTCCACCATATCTCTGTAATTGCAAATATATCATGTCCCTGCAACTGCACATAGTTTTCTAGTACTTCTTGTTTATTCTCTCTGCTGTATGTGTTTGTATGCAGGTACTTGAGGTAATCAAGCATGCAGGTTACCTACAAGGGGTGTGAGAGGATTCACCATAGCCATATGCACTCTTGATGTGGTTAAAAGGCAGCCAAGGAACATCTGTCACTGTATTGGTTGTCATGGCCTCCCCAGGAGGAAGCAATAGCATGAGCATTGCCACTTTGGACCTTATGCTCCGAGTCCTTCAGTTTAAAGCCCCTCTAATCACATTGGCCAGCCAGCTGCCAAAGATTCTCTTGCCCTTTTTAGGCAGGTGAATCCCATCCCTCCTTACCAAACTACAATCATTAAAGTATCGTTTTTGTTCAAAAGTACAGTAGAATTATTAAAGTACAGTTTCTGAATTTAATTTTAAAATCTGTGGTCTTCCTTTTCAGTCATAATCCAAACTGCTGTTTTGAAAGGTGCTGATGAATTGCTGAAACCAGAGTGGATATTCTGCTGTTACATCATTTGTTCCTTAATTTCTTTGATTGAAATATTTAACACAGCTTGATCCTTGCTTGTCTTAGATAATGTTACAGTTAATTGCCACCTCCATTCTCTCTTTTCTCCCACCTCAACTTTGCTTATCTTCTTGGTTTAAAGAGTCATGAAAATAAAACTCCTGAAGCTTCAAAGTAGTTAGTCTTTTGACTTCAGTGGTAGACCTTGTGAAATGAAACCTTGTGAAAGGCTTCCCCTGAAGTTTAAATTCTACTCCATTCTTTAAAGCAAAGTAGTGTGATACTGCACATAAGCAAGAAGAAAAAAAATAAGTACTTTTTCCCCTATTACATTCAAAGCTGCTCCTTAAGGAGAGGCTATTAAACCCAAATTGCATTTAAAAAAGCAACTTTGTTTTTCAAGACGAAGGGATGTGCTCCAAAATCTGAACTGTTAGTGACATTGGTATTTTTTCTTAATTCCTATCTGAAATGAGAATTGAATGCATGTTTAACACATTATACATATGGCATGTATTAAGCATATATAGTACTATGAGCATAAGTTGGATTTTTTTTCTCCCTTCTTGGGCGAAAATTTCCTGAACATCATGTACCATGTTAGTAATCAGTCTTAAGACAGTATTAGGTGTTTCTTAAATTCTTAACTTGATCTAATAGGAATCTACATTTATAATAGGAATCTAATAGGATCTACATTCAAATGTTACAATCTCTAGAGCATTTATTGTAGTTAAAATAAGTAATATAGGAAATATGTTGGTTAATAAACAGTTAATGTACAGGTGTTATTTTAGAAGAGCATTGCGTTGTTCTCTTTGGCAAGGTTATTCCCTCTCCAGTTCATCTATCTGTAAACAATGCTCAAATATGAAAGCACTGCTTTATTTTAACATGCTGAACTGCTGTTCCTGACCTATATTCTGAAACATCTGTTGCCCTAATTTTTTAGGTTTTAAAGTAGACTAAAGCCTACAATATTTAGTCAGGTCATGTGTTGACTTTGTCTGAAATTCCTCTTCGGTGTTCATTTTGCTTGAATGATAACTTCAGATTTTACTCTTAAAAATCAGCCTTTCTTTCATACTCGCAAGACTTCAGTCCATTTCTCACCTCCCCTTGTGAATTCAGAGTTTTAGAATTAACTTAGTGTTTTGGTCCCTTCCTCTTGGTCATTGAGCTCTGGTTCCATGTGTGTACCCTTCCACTGTCTTTGGAACAGTGATCACCTGTTTACTCTTACTCTCATTATATTTTTAGTAGTCATTTCATTCAGTCACTTGGATATTTTGAAAAACATGCTGAGTGATAGTTCCTGAAGCCTTTGAAAATGTGAAACTATTTTAAAAAACACATCCTTTTGTTTCCTTTTAACCTATAATAATGTTTTCCTATTTGTTTCTAAATGGGTGGCTTACAGGATTAGCAATGCAGTGTATACCTACTTAAATAAAATAGTTACATCATGGCTTGCTATTTATTCACTGCATTTCAGCAAAGTTCCTTGACTGATTAGGAGATTTAAGTCCTAGGAAGTGTTTTTGGGTAGGTGTGCATGATGATTTTTATTTTGATATGTATTATAATAATCAGTACAAAACAGCATATATGATGGGGCTGATAATCTCTTTGGTATGTAATTTTATTTCCCATTCAAATTTTTTTTTTTTAGTACCCTCTAATTCGCTGTCCTTCACTGGTCCAGCTCTCCACTTGCTCTCCTACTGCCTCATCTCCCTTCTCCTCCCCTGTATGTAAACCTGGTTTTTGCCCTCTGTATCTCCCCAGCATACACTCATTTTCCACTGCCATTTTTTATCTTTGCTATGCATTATATTGAAGTTTGGCTCTTTGAGCTTAGAGGAGTTTGACTTGATGCCAGGGAAGCTACGAGAAGCGATGGTCTTGCTAGCTGCTGACAGCTTGGTCCTGAGCAAAGCAGCTGCAGGTAAATTGGTTCTCTGATGAGAACAACCTTTTTTTTTGTTTTGTGTTTTTTTTTTTTTTGTTTTGTTTTGTTTTGTTTTGTTTTTTTACTTTCTGCTTGGAAATTTGACCTTTTTGAAAAAGGGCAAGAATCTCATCAAAGTTTAAGGAAGATATGAAGCTTATACAATGCCCTAGTCGTAACAGCTTAGCTAAACCAGAAACCAGTGTGTTTACCTCTCTCTGAGATGGAATCTGAAAAGGAAAATGAAATCCACCAACAACAGAGCTTCAATGTATATGTTAATATATAAGCTAGGATTCAGGACTCCCTTCAAAGCCAGTGGAGAAAAACAGGCAATCTGGGCATGATTCACTTAAAAGTAGTGTCAAAAATGGTCAGATGAGTGCTTATTTCTCAAAGGTAGATGTCTGAAGTTTGGAGTGTGTTATGTCACCAGAGAATCCCTTCTGAGATATGGAGCATTTACCTAGGAGCAGCAATCAGTAGTAATTCTGCTTTTCAGAAACAAACCTTCTGAACACTTTAATTACTACTTTTTTTTTTTTAATTAAAGCCTCAATCCTTGTAATGAAATAAATCACACTGGTTGAATTGGTATAATTGGTTTTCTATCATCTGTAAAATGGGAAGTGTGAAATTTTTTGAAGGGATGTTTGTACTTTCTTAATGCTCGTCTAATTGGGCCCTTATATACAACATAAGTGTTTTTGGCTGGAAGTGATGTGGACTTGGTCTCTGTTTATTTGCGTTTGTTCAGAAATTTGTAACTGCAAAGATCATGTCACAGTGACAACAGAGCCATTTAATTTTGTTCTCTCCTTTAGGAATGGGGAGGGAGAGAGGGAGGAAGAGGGTTAGGAGATTTTAGCATAGCTTACTGTCTGCACAGATGAGAAGCTTTACTGCCCTGAAGTTTGTGTATTGTCCCATAGAGTTTTGGTGGCTTGACCTGTTCTTCAGTCTGTTGACCCTTGTCTTTCTGCTCAAGCTTGTGCCTGTCTGATGCTAATTAGAGTGCTGTTTTCAGTCATGTCCTTCTGAAAGCAGGATCTTGTCCAAAGACCACATTGGTGGTCCCAGACGCAGTGGTGCAACACATTTTCCCAGTTGCCCCGACTGCCTGCACTCTGAGCAGTTACTGTACGAGCTGCATTATGTAGTTATTAAGTGATGAGGTTAAGATATCAAGTGCTCAAACACTGTAGCATTGGCTTGCTTTTCGACTAGCTAGATAACACATTCATAAAGTAGTATGCTGGTGTCCTGCCTGTCTGTTATCACATTCTGGTTTAATTTTTTTAAATGTAGCTGCTGATTAAAAGCATGGAGAGTGCTATATAAAAGACTATTATGCTGGAGATTCAAACAGTGCAAGACTTTGTGTGTACTGGGCTGCCTTTGTATTTCTTTTAAAAGTAGTACAGACTAATAGGCATTTGGTGTGTGGGCTTCACAGAATAACTTGAATATTCTGCAGCAGCTGGATGAATAGAACAAAAAACAATGTATAAATTACTCTCAAATGACCTGTTACTATTCTTTCTTTGTTGTGGAAGAGTTGGGTAAAACTATGAATCTTGTCAATAGAATTTTTTTGTTTCTGAATAATTAGTATAACATTGTTACACTGCACAAATCAACTAGAATATCCTTCTAACTATATTGTGAAATACTTTGAGAGAAAACAGAATTGCCCAAATCCATCTCAGTAAGGTAAGTATAGACTTCACAGGTATGTCATTAGCTCAAATGGCTTGGAAAGCATACAAACTGAAACTTTGGTTGATAGTTTTTCTGTGGCTTTCTTTGTGTCATGATTTCCTAATTGGAGGAAGGTAGACGATGATGGCATTCAGAAACTTTGATTATTTTTTTTTTTCTTTGTTTTATTTTTCATGGTCAGTGCTAGGAATTACATACTGAAGTTTGCTTATTAGTCCATTATAAATTGAGAGCCATTTTTAAATCCAAGCTACTTGTAGTTACCAAAGGCACAGAAATTTGTTTCTATTAGATTGCCTTATGTATACATCAAGCACGTAATTCCAGAATATCCAAAAGCAGCTGAAACACTTTTACTTTAATATTTACAGGTGTGCAAAGGTTGCTCAGTCAAGGAAATAGTCTGCAAAAACTTGAAAAATGTGGCAAGTTTTAATTCCAGAAATTTTGTTAGTGAGATCTAAGTGCTTTCTTGAATAAAGTTTGTGAGCAAAGAGGACTGTGCACATTCCCTTTTTAATTGTGAGCTGTGGGCCTTATTATTTGGAACTGGTTAGACAGTGCTAAAAGACCCAGTCAGCTAAGATGGAAAACTTACTTGCCTGATGACTGTTTTTAAAAAATATGCAAAGAGCAACCTAGAATCTGATAGGCTAACACTGGTTATTATTTGTGGAATCACAAAATATCCTGAGTTGGAAGGGACTCACAAAGATTGAGTCCAACTCCTAGTCCTGCAAATGACCCTCCCCAATAGTCACACCATGTGCCTGAGAGTATTTTGTAAACACTTTTTGAACTTAGACAAGCTTGGTGCTGACCATTTCCTTGGGATGTCTGTTCCAGTGCACGGCCACCTTCTAGGTAAAGAAACTTTTTGTAATATCTAACCTAAAAGTCTGACACAGCTTCATATAATTCCCTTGAGTCCTGTCACTGGTCACTAGAGAGAAGAGATCAGTGCCTACTCCTCCACTTGCCCTCATGAGGAAATTGTAACTACAATGAGGTCTCCCCTCAGTCTCCTCTTCTCCAAGCTTAACAGACCAATTGATCTCAGTCCCTCCTCCTATGGCTTCCCCTCAAGGCCCTTCACCATCTTTGTTGCCCTCCTTTGGACACTCTCTAGTAGCTTAATGTCTTTCTTATATTGTGTGCCCAAAACTGCACACAGTGTTCAAGGTGAGGTCACACCAATCCAGAGCAGAGCAGGACAATCCTTTCCCTCCACCAGCTGGTGATGTTTTGCCTGATGCCCCCCAGGACACAGTTGGCCCTCCTGGCTGCCAAGGCACTGCTGATTCGTATGCAGCTTGCTGTCAGCCAGGACCCTGAGGTCCCTTCCTGCAGTACTGGTTTCCAGTGTCTCATTTCCCAGTCTGTACGTACATCCGGGATTGCCCCATTCATGGTGCAGAATCCAACACTTCCGCTTGTTGAACTTCATACGGTTGGAGGTTGTCCAGCCCTCTAATTTGTCAAGATCTTTCTGCAGGTCCTCTCTGCCTCTGAAAAAGTCAACAGCTCCTCCCAGTTCAGTGTCTTTTGCAAACTTAGTTTGCCTACATCCAAGTCATTTATGGAGATGCTGAAGAGCACAGGGCCTAAAATTAAGCCCTGCAGAACCCCACTAGTGACAGGTCACCAGTCTGATGTCACCCCATTCACTGTTACTCTCTGTGCTTGACCCGGGATCCAATTTCTCACCCACCACATGTGTTTATCCAGCTGTGTACTGGACATTTTGTCCAGAAGGATCCTGTGAGAGACAGTATCAAAACCTTTACTGAAATCCCAAAGATTATGTCAACCAACTGGCTTCCTTGGTCATCTGTATGGATCACCTTGTCGTAGAAAGAAATTAGGTTTGACAAGTAGGACTTTTCCCTCAGGAAGCCATGTCGGTTGTGACAGATGACTGTGTTGTCTTTCAGGTGTTTTTCAATACCTCCCAGGATAATCTTCTCCATAATTTTACCAGTCACTAAACTGTTACTGTGTTCTATGTGTCAACATAGTTATTGTCTTAAATGTTTGTTGATATGCTTGAATATTTAGAGAATTCCTTTAATAAGTGGGTTGCCAACAGGATTTGAAAAAAAAAACCATCTGGTCTTGAGTCACCTTGTTTGTTCATCAGATTGAAAAATTATAGAAGAAAAAATAAACAAGTAAAAAATTTTACTGGGTGTATCTGTGGTTTGTAGAGTAGGAATGTGGATTTCATGTGTGTGTGCATTTTATTTCCAGCATCTTTGCTGTGTGCGATTACTGCTGAGCTTTCTGTGATCCTATCAGCCCCAGATTGCTCTTAAGTGGGGAACCTTGTCCAGCTGTTTTTAAAAAAGAGTGCTTTGGCTGATGTGTTTGGCATGCATCTTTTTTTGTGACTATAGTTATAAGATATCTTATTATTAAGTGATCAAGAGGAAGAACTGTAATATAGAAAAATGTCATGACACATAAGGCCTCTTCAGGTGTTTTTAATCGCAGTGCTGCTTTTCTCTTACTAAAGCATCATAGAGGTTTTCACCCTTTCTTCACTATCAGGTTTACAGATATCTTCCTGAATGTTACTTTGCTTCCAAAAAGCTTGATTTTTAATCTGTTAAAGAAAAAACCAGTGACTCGTTGAACTATTACCTGAACATTTCAATAAAACATAAAGTATTTTTTAATGTTGATTTAAAACTAGTATGCTGATGCCATTTGATATAAGAGCAAGCTTAAAAATTTGTTTAAAAACTTTGATTTACTTACGTGGGAAATGTACTCAAATATTTTTCCTCTAAAAGTGAGTAACATTATGTAAAAACTAGTGTGAAAATCTGTTTTTTTAACTAAATATAGACTAACTAGATGTTGTGTTAAAAAACCCTGGAACTTGAGTATTGCACCCTTTGTAATTTTATTTTGTTTTATTGTAACTGTGGGTGTTGTTTTTATCTGTGTTGCTAGTCTCACTAAACTATTGGAGTCAATATCCTCCAAGAGTTAATTCCTTCCCCCTACTTCACTTTCTTTCCTCTACTATGAAAACTGTTCTTTTTATTTTCTTTTAAATTAGGAGAGCTGTTTTCCCCCACTAGTTTTGTGTAAGAACATTGTTTCATTATTCCTGCTGCATTCTGAATGTTTTATTTATTTCTGTATTTTTTCAGTGGAGTGGGGTTGGAAAAGGTCATTAAATAATTGAGCATTTTCCATCCCCTTTTTCTCACAGAAAATCAGGTCTTAATGCTCAATTAGTCTGCAGCTATTCCGACTATTGCAGAGTAGGTATAAGCCACTACATTCTAATTTAGCAGTGCTTTAGAATTTCTCTGGCTTTTCTGCCAACACTTCTGCTATTGCTGTAAATGATTGTATGATGCAAGGTAAAGAAGAGTCAAACTTGAGGTTTAACAGAACCTTTTCTTTAATCCTTAATTTCTAGATCTGCATCTTTTGCTGCAGTACCTATTCCTTCAAGTTGTCACTTGTCATGCTTTTTATGTGACTGTGTTTAAAATTATTGGTAAATATTTTAAGTTAAAGAGAGTAAGTTCTGTGGTGCTAATTATCGGCAACGTTTGCATTTTATATTATAGCACGTAAAAACCAGAAAGGCTATTGTATAAGACAGTTTACTGTTTTATAGCTAGCTCATACAAATTCTAACGCCCAAAATTTCATTTTTCCAGCATTCTTTTTTCTCCCTAGAAGTATGAGTGGTCATACTAGATCAGATTGCTTCTCCATCTAGCTAACGATTTTGTTCATGGGAACAAACATCAGAGAATGAGAGCAGAGGAAAACACAGTGATGCTTTCCTGTAACCATAATACCAAGATTCTGCATTTTGGTTCTGCACTATGTGTTAGAGTAAAGTGAAAATGTCACTTTATTTTTCACTTCCTGCATACCATCAGATGTTTACACATATTTGTTCTGTGGCGCTTTTTTTGGTATTTTTTTTCCAATTTAAAACTTCTCAGTTTGTTTAGCTGATCCTTGTATGAAGTACCTTCGTCTTCTTTTCTGTCTGTATGATTTCAAATTCCCTTTTTAAGAAAAGGAAAATAGAATTAAGTGGGAGAGGGGTGTCTCAAAATAGATAAATAAATAATTGAGTGCATGCGAGAGAATGATTTTTTAAAATATTCTTGTATTCTACTTGAGCTTTATAATAAATGAGCATTAAAACTCAAGCTTAAAAGTATCTAATACCTCCTGAGATTTTTTTTTTCTTCATGGACAATAGCCAAGCCAAAGTTCATTATTTTCTAGGTATTCTAGATATGTTCAGGATATGTTCTGCTTGACTGAATGTACATCTATAGAATATATTAGGATTTATTTAGAAGGGAATTTTTTCATGTAATTAATTGCATGCAAAGTATCATGAGGGTTTTCTGCAACTCTTCAGAGTTGGCATTAATTTTTACTATTTGATTAAACCAAGCAAATCTTGTCATTTTTACTGTTACTGCTTTCTTCCCCTACTCCTGTTTTTCAATAATATGATAAATGGGGAGCAACAGAGGAGCTTTTTCTGTCTTTCTAAAAAACATTGCAATGGATATTAAGAATTTGTTGTGAGCCTTTCATAACGTTTTTGTGTTTCTTTCTGGCTACCTTGTTGTAAA
>VYZS01004391.1:4481-17761 GCA_013400695.1 Neodrepanis coruscans | reverse complement strand
GAAAGAGTTATTTTTTGTCTTCCACACCATTACATAGGTGGTACTGTAGGAAAAAAGCTGAAGAAGCCTCAGGCATTCAAAGCACAGTTACTGAAGCCACACTCAATTTACACTGCATCACCAGGCACTGAAAACGTCCAGCTTTTTGGGATTGATTTCCTATTACTTCTACCACACACACCATCTTTAAAGAGACAGTGGTGGGGAACACTAACTGCACTTCTGCTTAAGACACTGCCAAGAAAACAGGTCATGTTATACACAGCCCACCATTCTGAGAAGCTCACAGGTGCTGGAACCAGCAGCATCCTCTCAGCACTGGAGAAGCCCATGTCCCACCGCCCTGTCCCAGCACACAGCTGGCTTTTGCTGCACCCCCAGTTCTGGATGGGATGCTCTGCTGCACCTAGGCTCCCACATTACCCAGGAGCTCTGCTCTAGCAAAAAGTGCTCACACTTCCATCGCTGCAGTGCTCCTTGGAAACAGTCCTGGAGCAGTAAGGATATTTTTAATAACACGCAGAATTTGGACACACTGAAAACTATAGACACCTGGATACTAAAAAAATCCTTCTCAGTTTAGCCCAATGTTCTTTTGAAGTGCTGTTTGACAACCAGACAGGGAAAACAATAAAAGACTTCAAGTTTTCATATATTTTATTTACAGGCCACACAATACATTTTATATACAGATGGCTTAAAATAACAAAGAGTAAGCAAGCTGAAGCATAACTATTTTAAATTAGGTTGTCTTGAAATAACTGCTGCAATAAAGTATTCTTCACCCTGATAAACAAGTTAATTTGATTTTAAGTCAACCCAAGGTCATTTCATCTTTAAATACAAATTCAAACCCATTTTCTGGTGATTCCTTAATTTTATGACACACTTCTGTAAATGTAGAACATCCTAAAACTATCAAGAAATAGCCAAAATTTCCCCATGTAAAAAACACAGTAACAGAATAGACTGGAGAAATGTTTTATATAAAACACTTGCATGTTTGATTAACAAAAAGAAATCAAGGAATACATCTGAGTTTTTTCTCTTTTGGAAATAGAATTCATGGTCCAAGATCTAATTTGCCTGCAGACAAGAGGTATCCTGTGTTACTTCAGTGCTTTAGTTTTCACTGCACAATTATCTATTAAACTCATCTGTAGATTTCACCAAAACTGAAACTGCCTCCTGCACCAAGCAAAAGAAGAGCACTCAAAACCTAAGAACTTAAACATGGCACTTACGGCCTCTGCTTCTAGAAAGCACCTTACACTGTTGTGGGATGGAGAAAATTTAACACAGACCATGTTTTATGGAAACAAGAGAAAATATAGAGGTTTGCCATTTTAAGATTATTTTGCCAAGGAATTATATTAATATTTAAGGATACATGTATTTTTACACCTCTTCCCTAACACTGCTCCTTCTGTTCAGGATAACAACTAGCAATCCATAAAAGCCGTTTCTTTTCCTTTGGCTGAATTTAAGCATTTTAAGTGTTTTATGTCATGGTCATAGCAGTCCGGTTGTGCTTTCTTCCTTTTGGTATGGCTGAAGACCACTTAACATAAATAATGAAGTACTTGCTACTTGGTAGTCTATTATTACAGTATTTCACTGTATTTATTTAGAAATACAAACACACAACACTTACTTTTTGATGTAGTGTCCATGTCTCTGCAGCTCGCTTTGGAATTGCAGCACAGGAAATGTAAACCCAAAGGAACAGGGAGAAAAGTAAAACAAAAAGCCACAGCTCCACAGGAAAATAAAGAGTTTTCAGAATGTCTACTGCTGCATCAAAAATGCAAGGGCCACATATTGTAAAATGCCAAACTACAGACTCTCTCTGCTGAGTGGAGTACTCTAAAGAGTAAAATTCTGTCACAAGCACCTCGAGATTTAATTCAAGAGAAGTGTTTATGGGTCAATTTTACAGGTCAGATACAAACGAATGAGGACCTACAGTTCTTAGATCCAGCCAGTTCCCTGGTGCTAACCTGCCTAGAGACAACTCCCAGGGCCAGGCAGTGTGGCTGCAGGCACTAATCCTCCTGCCAGATCTACCAAGGGCTGCCCTGGAGAAGCAGGGCAGAGCTCCTCACCCACACACAGCCTGCACCAGCCACCAGCCCAGGAAGAAAGGCTGAAGAGAAGAAGATCCCCTGGGTTGCAGAGAAGGCAACCTCTTCAGAGTTATTGTAAGTGAAAATACATTAACTAACTTTCCCTCCAAATTATCATAACAATATTGTCCCAGGCAAATACAGTGTTCAAAGTCACAGGCTAGTAACCCTTAAACTGGGGAAGAGTCATTGTACAGTACATACCAGCCACAGTGTGCCAGTTTTATTTCTGATTCATCTGGCAGTCAACTGTCTATTGCATCTCCTTCTCTCTCCTCAGTCCGGTTTACTTGTGCTGGGGCTGTTGGGATTTTTTTCCATGGCTAAAGACTGAAACCCATTTTGGTGGAATAACCAGAATCAGAGCACTGGCAGCCCATAAGGAACCTGCATTGTCGTTTACACAGGCAGAGAGGACCAACTTCTCTGCATTAAATGAGGTGAACTAAATGGCTTGAAAATTTACCTCTAAAAGGAGACACAACGCCTTCCTTGCATTTTTGCACTGAAGTCAATTCATTTAGTCCTCCAAGATCTACTTTCCATTTGAACTTACCTGCATTTTTAGCCAACTATTGCCTGCAGTTACATTTCAAATGCAGGTGAGTAGCCCCAGACTGCACAGTTTTAGCAAAAGTAACTGCCTAAAAGCTTTGAAAGTCTTTTGCTTGATTCTAAGGAAAAAAAAATCTATGTATTTCTGTAGGACTGGGTTTTTTGAAGATTAGTAAACAAAGAACCTTAGCTGACACTGTTCATATGTAAAGAACACCGAGGATTTTTGGGTTTTTATAGTTTTACTAGCTGTAAAATGCTATGAGGGTGTCCTTACTCAAGGGAAACTACCCAATGCACTGCATTCAAATGAAGCTTTTGCTTTTCTTAAGCACAGGCTATTCAGGTCATAAAGTATTTGTTTCTGACCTGGCCACTTTTATTTTCAAATCCCACGTTTTTTTTACTGTGTCTACTGAAGGCAGCTGCCAGACTTGTAGGGACATCGTTAGCAGCAGGACTCTCTCTGTTCCCCATTTGCCAGGTCCTCAAGCATCACATAGTTAACGTAGAGAGCTTCTCTATGCTTCACAGTGTGGGAGTTAGCCATAGACAAACCAGGATTTTCAATCAAGACAAAACACCAACAGCTTTGGCTTCTATTCTGAAAATCCAAAAAGTCACTGACAAGACTACATTTGTAATAGTGTAAGTAGAAATTTTACTTTTTAAAAAGTAGTATTTAAACACTCAGTTACATAAGGTACCGATTTGTCAACTGGATAATCAGTTGGAAAATTGTTTCCAATATGGGCTTCAAAACATTCCTTTACGTACAGGCAAAATATAACCATACCTCCTCTCTGCAGGAGAGAGACCACTTGTTGTCAAAGGAAGAGAAAAAAAAACATGCTGGAAGTTGCAATTACTATGAGGAGTGGCTCTTAGTAAGAGTTTTAACCATAGTATTTTCATCAGTTGTTCAGAGAGACTCAATTCCAATATTGAAACATTCTGTGGAATAGCAGATATAAAATCAATTGGCACAAGCACAAGTTTACAGAGACTTAGAACTAATGTCAAACGTTTTGCCATTGCTTTTAATACTGGTCATTTTTCCTTTGGTTACTTCCTACAATGCAGTATTTGCGGTAAAAAGACAAGAATGTCAGCCTTTCACAGAAGTAAAGTAATTACTGCTGTTGACATTTAAGAGAAAAAAACTATTTCACCACTTGGTAAGGACATAGAAAGTATAGTTTATTTGGCAGAGGAACTAAAACACTTACTAAAACTCCAAGAGGGAGCTGAGGAAAAACTACACTCTTCATTCTTCTCCTCACTTTCAACATTTCTCATGAAGTTCAATTCTGAAATTTCAATTTCATTACGGTAAGATTAGGTCTCTAAGTAACTGGCCCAGGTGAAGTAAACAGCACAAGATTATGACCTATTTGAGCTTCTTATCTGAATTCTCTTGTTAACTACCTAGGTTTAGGCATTATGTTCATACCCATCTATGAAGTACTTCTAAATTTTTGCAGACCTTAAGCTTACATGTTAAGGCACTTACCATTCAAGTAAAACAGTTTTTATATAAACAAGCCTGGGAGATGGAGAGAACATTTTACCAGAACATCCATTCTTTTTTTTTTCTTTCAAGAAAAAAAAATTGACCAAATATTTATAAAATTTTGCATCAAGAGAAAGGTTGTGTTTTATTATCTGAAATGAGCACAAAGTACACCTTCCACAGTAACACTGAAAGCAGTGCAAAGACTGACAGTGACCTTTGACTAAAGGTAGTTCTGTAAAAAGAAAAATACCAAATAAATCAGTGCCCTGCTTTGACTGTTGTAAAATTATTTTTTTTTTACATAAAAGTTGGTCCAAACTTACAAAAAAAGCACAAATGTGCATAGTTCAGAAGATCTGAAAGAGTGCCATAAAAAGCTGATGTCCCTAAATTTAGCATCCACTTAAAACTGCCAAAATACAAAATAAAATTCAGAACTAGAGTTTGTGAACATGTACAATCAATTAATCTAGTTTTCAGACAGCATGAGTTGTAAGCATTTTTAATTTTTCCTACTGTATGCAAGACCCTTTTCCACATAAAAATAAAGCTGTTGAATTAACATTATTCAAGTCTGCTGAATTGCTGCTTTAAACTGCAGCGGGGGGGTGGGGGGGGGGGGGTTTTTCCAGATAAAAATGATGTGCCTGAGGAAAAACAGATACTCAATAAGGTAATCCTCTGCCTCGCCCTCTCACTGCAGATGTGCTAATGTGTCCCCTGTATCCTTGCGAATAGCCAGGTCCTTGGGCAGGAGAAGTCCAAGTCTGTCCATGCATGTGACTGATGCCACTGGGATTTTCCTGCAGATTACTTCCATAGCTATAGTTGTGCATCTTTGTGGGCAAAGAGTGTGTACTCTCTGGCCCTGTGGAAGTGTCACTGCTGCTCCCCAAAACCGGGATTGGGCCATGGCTGTATTCAAACCTATGGTCTTTATCTCCACTAAATAACATGGGGCCAGTGTTGAGGTAAATGTCTCCGTAACCAGTTACTGAACTGGGAAAGGATTCTGAAAAGGCCGATGGAGGACGGGCAGCACCAGAGTGAGATGAAGCAGTACTGTAGTTATCCAAAGACTGAATATCCGAGTTTCCAAGGAAACTCCTCCTTTCTAATACTCCTGACGATCCACTTCCTATTCCATCACTACTGCTGTAACACGTAGATGAAAAGGACGATGATCCAAAGTTATCCTTGTAGTCTGGGCCTGTTACATAGGAGTCCCTAGGCTGATAATCCACACTCGTTTGTACTGGCTCCTCTGTTGTCGCCTGAGCTTGATGCTGAGCAAGCAGCTGCAGAAGAGCTGCTTTTACTCCTGCATGAGGATCTGTTCCTGAAGAGTTAGTTATAGGCAAATGTTGATTCTCTGTCCGATAATCAAGGTCTTCATCAGTGAGAGGTGGAGGCTCTGGTGGCTCGGGGGGACGCTGGTCTGGAGGCAAGATCCGAGGACGTTCCTGTTCAGGGGTTCGGTTTAGGAGCCTCATCTCAGATGGCCTAACCAAATCCTCTTGACCTAAGAAGATGAAAAAGAAAAGCTTTGGAATAAAAATATACAATAACAGCACCAGAAATAAAAGAACATCCCTGGAAAAACAGAGGTTTGTTACTTTATTTTGGAGAACAAAATTTGGCAATAGTTCATTTGCTGCAGAAGCATGATGCAGGTTTCTCTTTAAAGTAAGATTACTAGGCAAGCAGTTAAGAAAAAAAGTTCCTTAAAACCACCAAAACTAAACCACCGTAACAAAAGTCAAGCAACATATAAAGACAAGAAAATTCAATGAGGGATAAGGAAAGATTCACAAATAGGAAAAAAGTCATGAGAGACAGAAGGCCACCCTATCAAAGAACAGCAAACTCAAAAAAAGCCCACCTCCCCCCACAAAAAAACCCCAAACCCCCAAAGCCTCAGAAAACAGTCCCAAAGCACTTCAGAATATTTCTATTCAGTAGCTGCAAACACCACAAAGCAATACATAAAGCACCATATATTAAAACTGAAATAGCCGTCCAAAAAGATGAGCAATAGAGCTCTAAACTGTGAGAAGACTACAGTAGCTATTACTAAACCCCAATGGAAACCTTCAGCCAGGTGTGCAACAGTTACAAGTAACCACTTGCAGAATCTGACACTAAAAAATTGCTCTAGTCAGCATTAAAACCCAAAATATACTTAATTTAAAGACACAGTCAAAACTGTCAGGTCCTATCTATGCATCTACTAGAGAAGACTGTCTTGTCTACCACACACATCACTAAGAAAACCCCAACCCACCACAATAAAGATCAATGTTCCATCACTAATACTTGTGTACCTCTTAGCATGGGGATCATGGTTACTGTTACATGGTCACTGTTACAATAAGACACAACTATGATTGAGACATAAAATGTGACAAAATTAATTTAATCTCCTATACACACACAGCTTCATATGGTAAACACATTAATTCTCTAACCCAAACCATTACATCTCCAGTGCTTAAGGTATTTGCTGCTAAGCAATAAAGGCCTTCAGTACCTGCAGACATATATAATGACTTGATCAGATGTGGGTAGCCAGGTGCCGGAGATTCCATGTCGTCCCGGCTGACAGACACAGGAGTGGTGGGCTCTGGAGGCGGCCTGAGCTGTAATGACATTTCATTTCCTGATCCGTTTTCCTTCTCCTCTGACACAAAATCTTTTTGTTTTGTTTGCTGAGCCTTTATTAACTGAGACAACAGAACAGCAAATGCACTCTGCACAGCTGCCTGGGCAGCATCAGTCTCAACTTTGGGCTGGCCCAGCTGAGCAGGTGGCACAGGAGGCTGACTGACGAGCGGTTGTTTTAGAGGCTCCTGTTCTGGTGGTGGTGGCGGAGGCGGCTGCTGCTGCTGTTCTGACTGTTTTTCACCTGCTGACAAAATTCCAGCAGGAAGATTTATTTTATTTAGTTGCTGCTGAGTCTCTGGGTTTACCTTAATATTCAATACTTGGGCAAACTGTGCCAAACTAACACTTGTTTTAGACTGTAGCAGGTTTAGCAGGATTGCCACTTCGTTCTGGTTTAACTGCTGTCCAGTGCTTGTTTTTGCTAAAGACAAAAAAGGTGTTTTTAAGTATTATTTAGAACTTGCATATTTCAGAATCTCAAAAGAAGATTAATCTAGCACGGCAGACACAACTGGCAAAGCATGGGTTTGAACAACATAGAAATGGAAAGCTTTTACATATTAACTGCCTTTGGGGAGTATCTATAGGAAGTGGAATAGCAAGATCCAATATAAAGAATGTGACTTCCATGAGTTGCACACATGCACTTGGACAGATGGAAAAACATCAAGCTGTAAGCTCAATTTTCCACAATACAACTAAGCTGGGGCTTAAGGCTAACTTGCTTTAGGCAGCTCTAAGATTTCCAACCCCTGCAAAATTTCCTATCTTTGTCATATCACATCCCTTTGTTAAAAAGCAGCCATCTGCAAAATACATTTCCAGTCATATTCCAGCCCCCATTCTAATCAGCATCTGGGTTCTAACACCTGCACAAGTGCCCAGGCTCTAGGTGGCCCAGGTATAAATGCAAGAGCAAGTGCTTAGTTTGAAGGACAGGAAGTCCATCAGTCACTAGCAGGAAACACATAACGATATACAGTTTCCTCATTTAAATGGAGTCTGCCACAAGTAAGAGGAGAATATGATGTTGCAGGGCAATATGAATAAAGAAGCTGGAGTATCAAAGCAGTTTCTTAGCTTCAAACACCCGCCGTGCTGGTTTATTTTGAAAGAAGTAAAGCAGCATGGATTTAAACATGCCCTATGAGTAGACGGCTTAGAGAAGAAAGCAGATAAAATTAGAAAATGAGTGTGTGCTGGCAGAGCCCTGTATTTTTTTTTTTTTTAATCCAGATTCACAAGAACANGTTGCAGGGCAATATGAATAAAGAAGCTGGAGTATCAAAGCAGTTTCTTAGCTTCAAACACCCGCCGTGCTGGTTTATTTTGAAAGAAGTAAAGCAGCATGGATTTAAACATGCCCTATGAGTAGACGGCTTAGAGAAGAAAGCAGATAAAATTAGAAAATGAGTGTGTGCTGGCAGAGCCCTGTATTTTTTTTTTTTTTAATCCAGATTCACAAGAACACATTCTGTCCAATTCTATCCCTCCTACTGGGCTTGTTTACCAATATATTAATTCACAGCAGATTAAAAGCCATGCATAAAAAAATGGTCACACAGAAAAATTATTAAGTATTTGCCCTGCAAGATTTAAGAGCAGCACAGCTGGAGAACACTGCAAAACCCCCAATCCACTACTCTACTTGTGGATGCGCACCAGGATACATGCACTAGGAATCTATTCAGGCAGGATCCAGAAACTTCAAAATTGTACATATTTTTATATATATAAAAATAAAACCACCTTTTATTTGGCAATATAAAAAAAAATCATAATTTCTAATGCTTTGTACAGCTGACTCTCACTCAGATGCCACGATTAAGTCTATTTTGTCACATCTGATGATGGTATACTCAACACTAAAACTTCTCTCAGATTCCCAGTGAAAATTCATCAGAAAAATGCCAAACAGGGTTGGGCATACTCAACCTATTCCATACTCTTTGGTTAGATTCAAGTTCATTCCAACAGGAATTCTGGAAATGTGTCAGTGTCTACCAGAATAGAATTATTGAGCTCTACATGACTGCTGTTAAATTGCAAGATGCAATAACCAAGGGTCCCATTCATGAATCAGAACATCAGCAAGATGTTTTTAACCTGTCCTTTTAGGGTGCTTAGAAACAAATGCAACACTTTCAGTTAAAGCATGAATTTGTTCATGGAGTTATGTAATTTGCCTTATTGATAATATTATCTAAGGAGCATTAGGAGTTCCAGAAGTGTTTTGTTTAATACAGAAACATCTCTGTGCTCCTCTGAAAATTGAATTGTCTTCTTTTCTACCTATTTTTCTGCATACATATGGGTAAACAGCAACATAGATCTGATGATTCCTTGTATTTGCTTAGTTTATTTTGCATGATTAGTAGTAATGACTAATGAACTGTAGTCTCTCATCAGACTACCTGTTATAAAAGCACAAAGGAAATAACTATACTTGGGACTCTAAGTTTCTAATACAGTTTTCCTTTGGCAGGGGAAAAGGGCTACAGTCATTCTTGGAAATGCTGCCAGAACTTCAGCCTAAACATACGGAGTAGCAGAACCTCACAGCTGGCTTACAGTGAGAAACTGGATAAACAGGAGCACGAAGCAATAAATTGCAATAAAATATGATCAAAATAACTTATCTTCTATATATATTTGCACAAAGTATTTGGAGCTCTGCTCTACTGTTAAATTAAGAGTTGATTCAACTTGGTTATTAATAAAGAATTTCCAGGTGCTATGAGTTGCATTAACTGTTGTTCAGCCGAACTCCTGTATCAGTGCCAAAGGATTTACAGTCGATTTGCACAATCAAAAATGGTCTAAATTAATCTAATCAAGTATCCATCTGGTGTTGTTACTCTATATATTTCTACATACTGTGAGAGACCTATCACCAAACATTTGAGTACTTCAAATGGAGTCCATATAGGACTCTTTATACTGTATTTATAAAACTAGCCTCAAGCAAGATAAGTTTGGTTAAGTTTCAGAATTATTGGCTGTGCAATCTACAGAGGTAGATACTTCATGTAATATGGGGAGGGGGGCGGCATTTTGACTTTTTTTTTTTTTTACAACTTAGTTCAGCGCCACCAATCTGGAAAGCTGAAGACAAACATAACACACACATGGAATCTGTTCCATTCGAAATTGTGAGTGTTCTAAACTTTGCCTTCTGATCAGTTTATCTACCAATAACTCTTCTCCAACCTACAGAGATTGTGAGGAACTGCAAGCTGCCACTGGCTTGTGGGTTCACAAAAAAATTATAGATAAGCAAGAGCTAAAATCCCCTCAAAATACAGAGCAAACAAGGTAGCTGCTCTGACCAGAGTGAAAAGTTAGGTAAAACTGAAAAGGAACATTCAGTTTCCAAAAGCAAAGGTAAATCTTTTGTAACAAAGATTTAACTTACAATACTGTTCCTCCCTCAAGACTCCAGGAGACGTCAATACTCTGCAAATAACATCTAAAATTTCTAGAGGTGCAATCCAAGTAGAAGGTAATTATAATAACTGAAAATATTACTGACCAAGTGCTACACTAGAGTTGCCCTGAGTTTTGAGTTGGGAAGAAGTTTGCATGCCTTGTGGGGTGTTGGTTCTGCTCTCATCCATGCCTAGAGAGAGATCCTTCCTAGGGACTTTAGCTGCTGTTGAGTCATCAGTCATGCCCATCTGCTTCTGTCTTCTGCGTTTCTTACTCCACAGCTCATGGCAATCCTGCCACAAAGGAAGGCTGCAAAGAATGATTAGAAATAATCAGTTTTATCCCAGAGCTACTCTGTTTTTTTTAAACCAAATAAATACTCAAGTTATACATAATGTAACTTTTGAAAGATGAACCTACTGGAGCTCAGAAATATATCAGAAAATACCCAAAGTTCAGCAAAATCTCAGACCTGCTTTTTCTGGCTGAAATCTCTTCACTGATTGCCTACTTCAGAAGCACAAGTCCTTCTCACAGAAAAGGGAACATGTTTCAGAATGTTACTTTCTTGAATCCATACTTATGAAATGTGTAATTATTTAATTCAAGCCTTAAAAATCCATGCTGCACACTTGCTATGAAATACAACTTGCATAGTGACAGATAAAGTTATTAATATGAATGTAGTTTTTTTCAGGGTCCTTCTGCCCACTAATAAAAGTACTTCTGCCTCATTACATCAAATATTTGACAATAACAGACATGGCTATCTAGTACTGTACAGCCAACCAAGAAAGTAGGGAAAAAAGAAAAAAATTGCAGAAATAAATTGCATGGAATAAATAGCACTTGACACTAGCAAAGTTAGGACACTAGGAAGAACAAGGGTATCTTGGTCCTTTAAGACAGATAAATGCAGAGGCAAAATTCTCCTAAGGAATTAATTTGCCATCAATTCTGTCATTCCATTGTAAGTTCCCTGCAGGCATCTCAATTCCAATCTCCTAAGGAACACAAAGACTCATCCATAGATAAGAGAAATACCAAGATAAGCACTAAAAATAGCGGTTTATATTTTTCTATTACATATTAGTAACTGCCTTAGCAGCTCTGTCACCCAGGAACACGGAAAAAAAACAGGTGACAAATGACAAAAGACACTGGAAAGGCAATTATACAACTACTTTATTCTCTCCCTCCACATACCAGGTCAAAGACCTGCAAGTATTTTCTGAAAAACAACTGGAAGCAAGCAAGAACTCATCTGCAAGAAGTATCCTACAGCCCTTACAAAAAGCACTGTCACTTTCCTTCAATGAATGTTGCTTCCCAAAACAGAACTTTTTCCAGTCTTTCAAGAAGACAGTCAATACTTTCCTGTTCATGCTGTCAGTGAGTGTGGTTCCTCTTAATTTTTAAAAGGACACCAATGACTATTTTGTTTTGAATTTCCATATATCAGCTACTAGAATAGATGCATTACCACAATCTTGAAGAAAAAATTCCATCCCATTCCCTTACTTTAAAATGCACATAAGCAACATTCCGTACAAGTGGTTCTGAGAGTTCAGCAAACAGCCTAAGATTTCTGATTTTCACATAGTGATATATTCAGGCAATGAATATAACCCTTAGCATCATGTTTCAGGAGGATTAGTAGCATTTGCCCAGAGAGGCTGTGCAGTCTCCCTCACTGGAGATATTCAAGAACTGCCTGGACAGAATCCTGTGCCATGTGCTCTGGGATGACTCTGCTTGAGCAGGGAGGTTGGACCAGATGACCCACGGCAGTCACTTCCAACCTTATCCATTATTCTGGATTCTGTGTAACAACCACATGTAACAGGTAAGTCTTGAAGGAGTTTTACTAAAAACCTTAGATAAAACGTAAACATTTTTCCCCGTTGGTAACTAATTAAAAAGAAGTCAGTCCAGGCTGTCTTGAAGCTTCAGTTTACTCAAACAATGTAAAATGTTCTATGTTCTGACAGCCATCTTAAGGAAATAACTGAGACCTGCAGATTCTGTAATACCTTTTCATTGTTTTCCTCAAGGCCTGTTTCAATATGACTTGTACTGGTTAAAATCCTATTGGACATTGCAATGCATTTCCTCTCAGAGAAACTGACAGGAAAAACCTTGCACAAAGTATTTCACTTTTCCTGCTTGTAAAACCAAGAATCTCCTCAGGCTGAGGAAAAAATTTATGGTATTTTACTTTAACTCTTGGGTACCTTTGCAGAATTCTATACCCAGTGTCATCCTACCATCAGAGAGGTAGAGGAGGACCTCATGGAGGACCTCAAAACCCTTGGGAAAAACAGGCACTGATAAAAAGAGATAAAGGGAAAGTATGTTTTTTAAACATTAGAAACATTCACAGAAGCATTTGTTCTTTAAAGGGAGTAGCTCAGTAACTAGTTTTAGGAATGACAAATGAACCAATTCTCAGAACCCTAGACACACTGCTATCGCTATCACAGTGTAAGAGTCACTCAGCTGCACAACCACCATTCAACAGCTGTACCTATCAATGTTTTTGTTCTGCCAACATCTACTTTCATTGAAACACAAAAAGCATAATGAAATCAGTACATGTTCCCCTTTCAGAGACAAAAAGGGCTGCCACCAATGGAAATTACTTACTCTGGAGGAGGCATTTTAGATGGTTCCACATCTCTCAGAAACTCGCACTGAAGAGCTTGTTCAGCTGTGCAGCGTTTGCTGGGATCCAGAGCAAGCATATAATCAAATAAATCCAGTGCAGCTGCTGGGATGCTAAAAAGGTGCCAAACAGAGAAAAGCATCACATTTTTATTTTGTATCACACACTTCTTTGCAAAATTTTAATAAACACACCCCTTCCAAGATAACTGATCATTAAGTCCTCGGATAACTTATGGACTAACAAAACCCACTCACAACCTGAGCGTGGCAGTAAGAAGCAGAGAGAAACTTTACCTTTTACCACCTGTTCAAGCATATAACCA